>CM064486.1:54679851-54917351 GCA_032716605.1 Paralithodes platypus | reverse complement strand
TAGATTTTTCCACATGTACATCTAACTTATCGGACTTACCAGCTAAAAAACCGGCTCAATTGCGTCATAAACTTATTTTTTAGCAATATAATAAGTCCATATGACGCGATCGCGTCATATGAGTTTTTGGTTCACTCTGCCATATGACTCGATCGCGTCATATATGTCTGGGAGAGTTAATAATATTAACAATGGTTGGGATAGGACTATTTTTATATCTGTCAGTTCTTGCTCTTATTGGTTGGAGTGTGTTGAAATGACGAGCTGCACGTGTTGGTCTAGGGGCGTCTGGTGGAAGTAAGTTTCTGTGTCGTGGGTGAACAAGCAGCTTAGATGCAAACTGTTTGAGTGTGTTGTAGTGGTGGGTTGAAAGTGCAGGTATGCTAAGGGTGGTGAGAGCTTCCTCGTACCCTGGATATGTGCCACCCAGGATGATCCTGCATGCCCTCCTCTGAACTCTCTCCAGTTGACGTTGTTGTGTTAGGGTTAGAGAGGAGGACCAGGCGGGAGAGGCGTAGGTGAGCTTAGGGAGTAAGAAGGTGTTATATATACTCTTCAGCTCATTCTCCGGCGCCCCCAGGGATCTCAACCGCCTTAGCATAAACAACTTGTAAGTGGCGGTCCTGACTGTGGTAGTTACATGTTTCTTCCAGTTCAGTTTGTTGTCCACAGTGATTCCGAGGAGTTTGGTGGACTCAACAAGCTGAAGGGGATGAGGACCAATTCTGACAGTGGGTGGAGGAAGGTCGGTAATGGAAGTGTTGATGTGCATGACCACTGTCTTGTCATGATTGATAGTCACATGATTGTGTGTGTGTGTGTGTGTGTGTGTGTGTGTGTTATTGATATTGGTGTGAATGTTTGAGTATTGTTACATTTGGCTACGTTTGTTTGAACACATTATATTAATTGGTCTAGTACTGATTTGTTTGTTGCTGTTTGTTGTTTGTTTGTTTGTTGGTCATAGTTGATTACTTACATCTGGATAAACAGAGAACGAAGTAATCACGATTTTGTGAACGAAGGTAGAGGAAGCCATGTTTTTAAATGTATGTATTCTCTATTGTTTATGTCCAATTGAAAGGGAGAAAGGGAAGAGAACAATAATTTGTCCCTTGTAATAAAAACACGAACTTATTTCGAAAGACACACACATGTAATCAGTGTCCGTGTGTGTGTGTGTGTGTGTGTGTGCGCGCGCGTGTGTGTGTGTGTGAGTGTGCTTAAATTCTACCTTACCTATGTTAAGCTACTCCTTGTCCTTAATGACATGACAAGCCGCCTAATTCCTTATAAAGTAGAAGGATGTAGTGAAACATTAAAAACAGTTTGACCCATATAATCCCAAAAGGGGCTTTTTGACCAAACACACACAAACACATACAATGTATTGTACAAACTAAGTGTGCGTGTGTGTAAAAATAATAATAACTGTATAGTAACTATCCTCAGTGTGTCTATGCTAGGTTCAGGATGTTTAAAATGCATAATATAATACATCCACTTTGTTTCACCTCGTTTGTTCTTGATCGATTACTCAAAGTGAATGAACTGATTGAACTTCCACTGATCTTAGATCCCATGGACTATAGTTTACAAGGAATAAATAAACAACAAAAGAAGAGGTACTGGTATTGAGGGAGGGAAGCTGGGTCGAGCGCAGGCTAGTGTGGGGCGCACTCTACACTGTGCGCGGCAGAGAGCTTATTTTGGTCAGCCGTCCGGTAGACCTTAGTATATAGGTCTTGGATTCAGCCCACGACATAATACCATAACATATAATAATACAACTATGTTGTCCTTAATATTCGACCATTTCCCTATTCTACGATATTGTCTTTCCACACAGGCCGTATGACGTGATGGGTATGACAATCCAGGCAGTGCGGAAGATGGTGCAGCGCAACCTGCGTTCACAGCCAGACACACCACCTGAAACACCGAGCACTCCCACCATTACACCGCCTGACTCCCCGACCCCCTCCACTTGTCAAAACCTCAAATTGTGAACGTCGACACATCTTTTGTGCTAATAAAGAATAATAAAGGTACAAAAATAATACTTGCGTTAATATACAGACCTCCAGCTCAATCAGTGCAAACTGACCGAGAAATTTACGAACAAATTGCAGATGTAACTAACTCACATGATACCGTAATTTTTGGCGACTTTAATTTACCTGTGACCAAGTGGGGCGATACTCTTACTTCACACTCCGGACATGACTTGTATACGAACTTGCAAGAGAGTTCGCTTTATCAATTTGTTCGAACGCCGACCCGTGGTAATAACGTTCTTGACATTGTACTTGCAACAAAAGAAGAATTAATAGAGAATTTGAATGTTGGTGATGAATTCAGTAACAGCGACCATCGTACAATAACTTTCACTTTAAAGTTTACTAGTAACGAACCAAATAGTAGCATTGAAAAAGTCCCTAATTTCAAGAAAGCAAACTTCCATAAACTTAGAGCTATGTTTAAAGAAACTGACTGGAGCTTTTTAATTAACAATAACGACATAAATACATCTTGGAAGTTATTCGAAACCACTTACCTAAAAGCAGTGCAAGACTGCATACCATCGAAAATATGGCGTCCAGGCCTTAATAATAAGCCCAAATGGTGGAATAAAGATATTTCAAAGTGCCTGCTTGCTAAAAAATTGGCTAATGATAGATTAAAATCCTCACAAAATGACGAAGAACGGGTGAAATTTGTAGAGCTACGATGCAAAGCCAAAAAGTTAATTAAGCAAAGTAAAAAGACCTTAGAGTTACATATTGCGAATCAAAGTAAAACAAACCCGAAAGAATTCTATAGTTATATCAGAAAGAAAAAAGTAGTTACTTCAACTGTTGGACCGTTAGTCGATGAAAATGGAGAATACACCAAAGACGAAGTACAAATGAGTAATGCCCTCAATACCTTCTTTGCATCAGTTTTTACAACAGAAGACCTCAGTAATATCCCTACACCATCGCCGATTCAGATTGATAATTCAGATGTTCTAAGCAATATCACCGTTACAGAGAGAGAAGTATTGAATTGTTTAGATAAACTCAAGGTAAATAAAACGCCTGGACCTGATACAACTGACATTACTATTCAATAAATCCTTGCAGTCTGGAACTATGCCCGATCAGTGGAAGCTAGCCAACGTAACACCGATATTCAAAAAAGGCAGCAAATCCCTACCCAGTAACTATCGTCCAATTAGCTTAACCTCAGTTGTATGTAAAATGCTAGAAACGGTCATAAGAGACAGACTCGTAAATCACTTAGAGGAAAATAACATACTTAAAGATACTCAACACGGCTTTCGTAAAAAAACGTTCCTGTTTAACAAACCTCTTAGACTTCTTCCACGATATCCTCAACCTCTACGATGAGAGTAAAGCTGTAGATATTATATACCTTGATTTTCAAAAGGCCTTTGACAAAGTTCCCCACAAACGTTTACTGCTAAAACTAAAAGCGCATGGAATACAAGACGGTGTGTTGAAATGGATAGAAAATTGGCTCAGCGACAGAAAGCAAAGAGTAGTCATAAATGGTAAGGCATCTAAATGGACCAATGTAAGTAGCGGGGTACCCCAGGGATTGGTACTAGGTCCAATTCTCTTTCTAATTTACATCAACGACATAGATGAGGGTCTCACCTGTACAATCTCAAAATTTGCTGACGATACAAAAATTGCAAATAGTGTACTCTCAAAAGAACAAGTTGACGATATGCAACACAATCTAGATAAATTGTCATGTTGGGCCCAAATTTGGCAAATGAGTTTCAATGCGGATAAATGTAAAGTACTACATATCGGATACCTAAATGAGAAAGCAAACTATTCGATGAATGGCACTCAGCTTAAGAATGTAAATAGAGAAACTGATCTGGGAGTAACAATATCGAGTAACCTAAAACCGGGTCAACAATGTTCAGAAGTTGTTAAGAAGGCAAACAAAATAATTGGCTTTATAGGCAGGTCATTTGAGCATAAATCCAAAGAAGTTATCCTAACCCTTTACAATTCCTTAGTCCGCCCTCTTCTGGAATACTGCGTTCAATCCTGGTGCCCTTATTACCAAAAAGATATAAACAAGCTAGAACGAGTTCAAACGTAGAGTTACCAAAATGATACCTAGCCTAAAGAACAAACCATACGAAGAGCGTCTTAGAGAATTAAATCTATTTCCTTTAACCCAGCGCAGATTAAGAGGTGACTTAATTCAAGTGTTCAAAATCATCAAAGGCATCGACAATATGGACTGTAGTAAGTACTTCACTATCGACCAATCTAATTACACGCGGGGAAACGGTTGCAAAATTATTGGTAAATCTTTTAACTCACACGAATCTAAGAATTTCTTCTTCAATCGAGTTGTCAAATTGTGGAATGGGCTTCCCCGAAACGTTATAGACTGCATCACCGTTGATTCATTTAAACTCCGCCTAGACAAATATCTCGCATCAAACCCGCGACTGACTGCGTTTGTAAATGAATAACTTTATTTTATCCCCCCCTCAATTACTAACCCATCTGTCCCCTACTACTTCCTAATCCTGCCACGGACATTAGTTCCAGGGCAGTAATTCCCTTTCCAATGTTCCCTTACCCACTCTAAACCACTGTTTGGACACTTGATCCTCAGTGTTTTGGAGGACAAGCAACCTAGAAGGGTCACTATATATGTTGTTGCTTGATTTCCTTTGTACTCCTTTGTACTATACCACCTGTCTTTGACAGCTTTACTATTGGTGCCATACGACGTTTTGTGCATGCCAAGTTTGCTGCAAAGGAAACATTTACTGTTGTTACCCTGACCGATGATTTGAAGAGGGCCGATATTATTCCAAGTGAGACCTCAGAGACAGCGATATGGCGTGTGTTGCACAGCATGGGATTCCGTTACAGGGTATCACAGAGAAAAATGTATGTACGGAAAGAGTCGAATGATATAGTATGTCGTCGTATTGATGCTCTCCGCGCACTCCAGCATCATCGGCAGGAAGGAAGATAGGTGGTGTATGTGGATGAAACGTGGTTCACAACAAGGATGTCACACAACAGGGAATGGGTGGACAGAACACAACCTGAAACAAGTGCCACCTACAGCCGTCAGGTGCCACCTGGTGAAGGAGAGCGATTTGTGGTGGTAGCAGGTGGCACAGTCGAGGGTTTTGTGGATGGCTCCTTTGTATGTTTCCCTGCAAAGAACAAAACAGGTGACTACCACGGGGAAATGAACAGCAGCCTTTTTGTTCACTGGCTCACAGCACAACTTTTACCAGCATTGGCAGAGCCATCAGTAGTTGTGTTGGACAATGCACCCTACCACAGCCAGTTTATGGAGGAAAGTCGCTGTCCCACTACTACCACCAAAAAAGCTGACCTTGTGAAATGGTTGGAGGAAAGGAAACTACCCTTCTCACCTCACGCTACTCCTCCTGAACTCCTTCGTATATGCAAAGAAAATATACCAAAACCACGGTACAAAGTGGATAATATAATCCGAGAATGGGGTCACGAAGTTGTCCGACTTCCACCGGCGCATCCTGAGCTGAACGCCATCGAGAAGGTGTGGGGGTGTATGAAGAGATACGTACGCACCTCGTTACAACGATTCACTCGTGCCAGCCTGAAGGCCAGGTTAGAGGAAGCAAAGTTACACGCAACCAAAGACATTTGGGCAGGTGCCGTAAGAAGAGCTATGGCGTTTGAAGAGGATTATTGGTCATCTGACAATATTCATGACATTGTGGAACCTGTCGTTATAAGCTTTGACAGCGATGATGAGGATGAGCTCTTCCTTGACAGTGACGAAGACTAAAATAAAATATATGTACAGTTCATTTGCCTGTTTAATTATCCATTAATTCTCTTGTTAATATTTATTTATTCTGTAATTATACAAACCTCTTCCAATTCTTTAGAATATTATGGCCAATCATGTCATCACATCATACGAACCGAACAACAGGTCCATATAGCCTGAAACGACCATACCCAACCATAAATTATAGGGTTATAATTATAACTACTCGCCAAACTTGCTAGCAAAGACAGTATACTGTAATGTGATTAACCAACTTATGGGTCATGTTCATTTGCAAAAGCTGCCCAACTCATTGTTGCTGTATATACTTTAGTTCTATTGTAAACCCAATGTCGCGTAATACCACGGTATATTAATGTACAAAGTACTGAATGTCTTTATAATTATTATCCAATATGCTATGTGTGTGTGTGTGTGTGTGTGAGAGAGAGAGAGAGAGTGGGAGAGAGAGAGAGAGAGAGAGAGAGAGAGAGAGAGAGAGAGAGAGAGAGAGAGAGAGAGAGGTGGGGAGGGGGTATAGAAGGATGAGTGTAGGAGGGGGTTGGTGGGAGCGCTTGGTTGGTGGCGTTGGTGGGGGAGGGACAGTATGACTGTAGGGGAGGGGGGTCTGTCTGGTGTCCGATCGCTTGCTCATGTTTTTGCGTTCCCTTTGGCTACCATAAGAGGTAGCATCGTAACTATAATAATTTGACAAACCTTTATAACACCATAATTTACGGCGGGGTATCAATAACATTGTGTTCGAATGTCATTATTATGTAACCTATAGTCTTGCCACAAATTGCGAAAGGCGATGCGACATCGGGTCTGAAATACACAGTAGTTGGCCTCATTAGGTTGCATTATAGGTTTGATTCCCGAAGGGAAGTAGAGAAAACCTAATATTTAGTAGGGGCCCCGGAATCATTGACGATGTTGCCTATTAGTATAATAGTCTCCATTCAACACCCACGTCAGTCGTTTGAATAAACCGCCGCGAGGAAGGAAGAGATTCATCTTCATAAGTGCAATGCTACTTCTCTTATGGTGTCGTCACAGATCGGGTACCCACTACGAAAAAATTTCGTAAAAAATAAGAGAACACAAAAGGAAAAAGAATTTTCCACTTTAACACTGTTATTCACAAGCTTCCCACATTCGGTGGATTTTCTTGCGTTGTGGCTTCTTACCGCCTCTCGCCAAGCGCAACAATTCCCCCTTCAATGATATACCAAGATAAACTCCAAATATCAGCGAATGGGAAGGGGATGGCTGGGAGGGACCTCGTCGTCAATGATTCCGGGGCCCCTACTAAATATTAGGTTTTCTCAACTTCCCTTCGGGAATCAAACCTATAATTTAATAGTGGCCCCTTCATCATTGACGATGTTGCCTGAATATCAAGACTGGAGGGGGACATGCGTAAATATCAAATGCTCAATAACCGCATGGTTAAGCCAAGAAACCTTATAACAGGAAAAAGAAATATTAATTGTTTTGTTGTGCATACAACAGTATAAAATAGGAAAGAGTGTGAGCAGTGCGTTGCTTCAAAGAAGCCTGCTCCAACAACAGAGTCCTCTTCCATGAGGTATTTGTTGTACCGTGTGACACAGAGAGTTAAATGCAAAAACCCCTTGTCGCCTCGACCTGTAACCTGTGCTGAGCTCAGCTTGGTCCTTAGGTCCATTTATCAAGTCATTTCGACCAAAACTAAACTTAGTGAATCTAGTGCAAACTAGGCTGGAACATGTGTTGAGTCATTTCGACCAATACCAATCTTGCGTAATCTAGTGCAACTAGCATAGAACGTGCAATTTGCATATATAGCAATACTGAACATCTCGAGTCACCTCGACCAAATACCAACTTTTCGTAATCTAGTGCCACTAGCAAAGAAAACTGAACGTAACATACACAGTATAATGAACAGTAGTGTAACACAATTTTTTTATTATTCGTAAACTACATGAGCTTTAATTAAGCTTTGCAAACTTAAAATGAATACATCAGATTTAATAATTAAACAAATTTTCCCGAGCTTCTTAGCTCGTGCATATCTATTTGGGCTTGGCCCGGCGTAAATAATGCCTAGCTTGCCCTGCATTAACTTGTAATCCTGTGGAAGGGGGTTCATCTCTTGTATCTTGGGATCCGCATACCCCCCCCCTTTTTCTTAAGCCCCTATTGGGCGTCCACATCACAGTACTAACGGCTGGAATTACAAGGAAAACAACAGAAGGAGTGTGCCCTTGTGCAGACGATAAGAAAAAAGGGCGGGTCCGTAATAGAAAACCGAGTTTGTAACCAAAAAAGGGAAAAAACACATGCAAAGAAAAAGTCTGCACCGAGGGCGCCTCCTGTGACCACCACGTCCTCTGCCCACTTGGTGTAGAGTGAGGACACGTAGGATCCTGGAAAAAACTTAGAGAGCTAGAAAAACAACTGGCTATATCAGTTTAGTCCGCCAGGGGATGTCAAAAATGTTCTAGTCTAAGAGGATCGAACAAGATACTTGTGGGACATGAGCCATAGGACCTGACTTGGCCCCGACCCCGGCTTCTCCCGGCGGTAAATGTACCTCAGTCTGAACCTTTTTGTCTCATACCACTAAAAAATAGTTCACGATTACTTAGAGGTCAGAGAAAACTCTGGTTCAGTGCGGCTGGCCATATTAACCTCTCGGCTGCGCATGGGGGGTATGAGACACCACACACCTGTGCGCACGTATTTGAGCTGTTCCCATTACTAACATCGTTATTTTACCATAAATATCGTTAATACTTATTCATATGCGCCTATTTTAGCATAATATGAAGATATTAACCAGTTACAACAATAAAACAAGTGGAAACAGTGTTTGGCTGGTCAAAATCGCGAAATGAAAGCGAGAGTGTGAGCCAACCTTCCACTCACGAAGCTTTGAGAGACACTGGAGGTATCTCTCAATTCTCTTCCTGACTTCTCCCCTAATTCCCACGCTTGGTAACACTGATGACAATGCCCTGATAGCAACTCGCTAATGTTAGCACGAAAATAGACCACAGTATAAGGGAATAACAGGGAAAATAGGTGATAATTGAAGGAGGGGGGGTGGGGGGAGGAGTGGGGAAGGAGGGGATGTGGAGGAGTGATATTTGGCATGGCCCAGGGGCAAAAAAAAAAAAAAAAAAAAAAAACGGTTCAAGTTTTTTTGGGGTGTTTTAAATGGATTTTTTTAGGCCCAGGATCTTAAGAGTCTTCCCGCAGTCGCCCGGGGAAACTCTTAAGAGTCTTCCCGCACTTGCCGGATTAAGGAGGGACAGGCTTCTAGTCTAAGCCGGAGGGAAAACAAGGAGCCTGGGATTGCAGGGGAAAACTGTCACTTTTGAAGAGTGATTGTTTGCGGCAAATACAGAAAATTTCGGAGGGAAAACAAGGAGCCTGGGATTGCAGGGGAAAACTGTCACTTTTGAAGAGTGATTGTTTGCGGCAATTACAGAAAATTTAAGAGAGCTGATATGTTTGGAAGGCTAAGGATGAGACTGACATAGAGAGATCTCTGGTGCGTAAGGACTGCTAACAGCATTAAGTTATCGCTAGGCCTTACTGAAAGTATAAGCCTAAATAACGAAAAGCGCACGCTTTTGCCAGATCAATATAAGCCGCTCTACTGGCCGTGTGTAAGAAGAATATGGCTGTTATTTCATATGGAACACAATAAGGGCGAGAGAGCCCATAACGGTTTTCATCTATCACATGTAAGAAGAAAAGTGGGGGGAAAGTAAATAACTGATTCGGCCTTAAGAGGTTATCATAAAGTGGAGTAAATAACTGATTCGGCCTTAAGTGGCTATCGTAAAAGTGGGGACCTGCCGCTAAGCTGTCCCTGACCCCGGTAAAACGTCTCGGTACGTGCGCACAGCTCGAATAAGCATATGGAAAGAGGAAGAAGTCCTCTCTAATAGTGGAGATGGGAAGAACATCCCGCCGGGACGAACTTCCAGCACCCCGCGGCGGGACTCTTCCCAAAAAGGGACAACCCCAACAAGGCTTGCTGAGGGCTTAAAATATGCGTAATCATGAAGTGAGCTTAGCGAGAGTGAATACTGATTCGTGTTGTACCGCACGTAACGTAAACAGAGGGGCATCCTGGGGAATGGACAAGTGTAACTGTAATAGAGACCCCTGAGGATACCGTCCTCCAAACCATCTAGATGTACTGACTTAGTAGGACATCATCCTAAAGATATCCTGGTAGCCGCTTGCCGGCGGACGGTTGCCTGGCTTATAACCCAAGTTAGTGTGAGAGAGGCGGCCCTTCCTGGTGTGGGCCTGCCGCAGGGTTAACGGCGTACGCACCCTAGACCTGGGCCGGGGATCGTGTGTGTCCCTCTGTGTAATTACTAGGTATCACATCCCTTATGCAGAGGGTTGTATCATTCTGTTATGCAACGCCGGGTGAGGCAAAGTCGCGTGACTTCCTTTCTGGCGAGCACATTGCGGTGACCGGCGCAGTCCGGTCGTGCAGAAGAGATAAGGTGGCGCAGCCACCCTTAGGAAGTAACACCTCGTCGAACCTCGGAACCCCATTGCATTAGCACTGCCGAGGGAGAGAGGGGGACGGAGGGAGGACACACGACCAATTCCTTAAAGCGTTTTATTTTAAATGTACTAGATAGTGGGAGGGGAAACCGTCCGTTGGCCGCTTGGAGCCTTCGGGGAGACCTGATGGGGGTTCCCTACATTTGATATCCTCCTTACCTTCACATCTCCCTGTCTAGCTAATCATGAGCTTTGCGGTGGAGACCAGAGAGAACCAAATCCTATAATAAGCATTCATAGGTCCCCTGAGCCATACCGAGTCTGTGGAGCTGTCGTGACCTGAATGCCTCAAATAAGGCTGTCCGGATTTCTGTGAAAGTTCTCGCCGGGGAAGGGAGGAGATATTATTGAGAAGCCTTAGCTAATTCCTCCTTCCGTCGTGGGGGCGTAACCCTAGTAAACAGGAAGCTAAAAAACTTCCTGTGGGCCTTATCTCTGACGAGAAAATTACCTTTGGAGTTCAAGAGGTTCAGGAGCAAAGAGGGACAAAGGAAAAACCTCTGCAGTTAATTGAGGGGCGATGAAAAAATCAAAATAGGGAAGGGGACCTCTCCCGGTTGTTGTATTAGCCAGTCAAACTCGGTAATGGAGGAGAAACTGGGGAGAGAGGGTTAGATGGAAAAACTATCGCAAATTGTGGGAGTTCCTGATCCCACGTTACCCATGGTTCATCGCTCATCCCACCCAGAATTGGGTGAGGTGGGAAAGCGACCGGAGGCAAGTACTTGACCGCTTATCCGGCGGGTATTCCGGGTAAGTGTTGTCCCGCCGCAATACCGTTTCCTGATCCTGACAACTAGCGTTCAAGCGAAAATATTTCTATTTCCCGGCATAGGGACATGGCATATGTTATGTCGAGAATTTTTTGGGAGATATTTTAAGGCTTAGGAAACAACATTGGATAAAAACTGAGATGATCGATTGTACTACTATCGAGTCGATCTGAGAAACAACCCCTGGGACTGATGCTACCAAGATCGCCCATCCGTTCGTGGTATGTTGACCGGGAGACGGTGAACTCCGGCGGGCTAAGTCCCTAGAGTTTATAGTGAGAGCAATTCTGCCTCTTACACCACCTGTCCTACTTTAGCGAAATAGATGAGGATCCTTCCTCGATTTCAACATTCAAGTGGGATTGAAAGCTAGAGGTCATTGAGTAATGAACTTAGGCCTCTGACTTAACATCCACTTTGGCCTTACTGAGTCCGTAATTATTTATTCGGAAGTATGCCTAACACGGGGCGAAGCGCCGGGAGAGCTGGTATGATTAAACAAAACGAGACTTTAATACATGGAATCAGTGAGAAAATGTCTACTAGGTATACCGTGTACACCATTGCCAACTCAAATCAGAAGGGTTAGACTAACCCTAGATCGCCAACCCGCCTCGCAGGGATCAGCCACTTATACATAGTGTTTTGGGGTGAGCCTGAACCGTTCCCACTAGGCCTGGAGCTGTGCAATTGCAAATACCTATAATAGGAAAAAAAAACTCTAGATACCCAGCAAGCTGATGTCTATAGATAAGCTTGTAAAACGGTCCATACACCGGCAGTATAAAATAACACATCGTACTTGTAAGAGTTATGATGTTAAATTATCGCTGAATGCATCCAAACTCTTTATCCGTAAGAACTCTTATCCTATTATAGATTCGTGAACAAAAGAAGGTAATTTTTTTTTTTTTTTTTTTAATCTGTTTTCTTTATTTTAGGATGAGAGTCGTCTCGCCGGCCGAGGTTCAGAGTAAACAAACGAGCCGTCCCGCCGGCCTAAGTGCTTGACAATTATGAGCCGTATGACTGGCTTAAGTAATCGCAGGAACCATTAAACGAGATACTGATTGACTTTTCTTAACTTAGATTTTTTTAAGAAAAGAAAATTTATGAGCCGTATGACTGGCTTAAGTAATCGCAGGAACCATTAACCGAGATACTGACCGACTTTTCTTAACTTAGATTTTTTTAAGGAAAGAAAATTTTACTTACCCTAGCCGGAGACCTAGGTTCCATTACTCGGGAGTTTCCATAGAGAACGTTGTCCGGCGAAGCCTGGAGGGTTCTTGTATCGGGAGGGGGGGGGGGGGGGGGGGGTGCATGGGAGCTGTCATAACCAATGGCTAATTGCTCAGCTAAGTGGTGAGTATTGATTGCCGAGATGCAACGTTATCCCTGATTCTGGGGAATTTTGTTGTTGTGAAAGTTAGCCACTGTAAACAATTTCCATACTGTGGTAATTTAAGTATCTATCGATCCTGGCCGCCAGGCCCAATTGATCTATACAAAAAACTCACCCAATCCACACCAGGATCTATGCCCACCGGGCATTGCTGGGAATTCCAGAGGCAAACTTAGATGCAGCCTGTCGTAATCTTAGAGTGCAAGTAATTAAAATGTTTAAGATGCAAACCATGGGGGGGTTCCGTGTGGGGGCAAAAGTAAATTTTTTGACTAAACCACTGACCCTCCCCCCCCTCCTTTTCACCCTTCCCCACCGCGGGAACGGGATGGTCCCTTGCCGTGCCGATCTGGAAAGTATTTCCAGGAATCAATGCTCATAAGGATAACCTGAGAGGAGTTAATAACATGCTAGTGCAAGTCTGCCGGAAAGTTAGAAAAACAGTCACTATTAGTCTAACCTTCGACCGGACCTGATTCTGTCAAATAGTAGAATTATTTGGTGTAGAAAATGCCTACCTGTGACTAACGTCACTGGCCCAAAAAACGTGTAGATTATAGCATATAATCTGACCTTCTCAACTGGATCGCCGCAGGGCGATGAAGCCGGAGGTCCTGGGTATATAGACTCCCTCACCCTGGCGGACTCGCTGAGCGATTAGCCCTTTTATATGACCCGAGGTTACCCATGAAACGGGTTCGTGTCGTATGTCAGAGAGGGTAAGTCTTATTGCGCTCAGTTAACAATCAGGGCAAATTCCCTTGGCGGGCCGAGTACAGGGGCCCTTTAATAAGTAGCACTTCCCGTCGGGAGGCATATAGGAAAACCCACACGCCGGGACATTCGGAGGGTTTGTTAACTATTTGTAAAATAGAACCCGGCGGCCCTGCTAAGCAAAAAACCGCCAGAAAAACCATCCACAATTGTCCAGAGGCATCGACTTCACACATATGCCAATCTATGACCTGAGTCATCGTTGTTTAGGCCAGTTGGTAGCGGGTATCTGCGTGCAATTATAAAAAATTGCTAGCAGGCGCTGGTACGTGTACACCTAGCCGCCGTAAAAGACGGGGTAAACACAACAAAGGGCCGTTCACACAGAAGACGGAGTGCGATCCTATGACATGAGTCATTGTTTAGGCCAGTTGGCGGCGGGTATCTGCGTGCTATTTATGAAAAATTGCTAGCAGGCGCCGGTATGTTTACACCTAGCTGCCGTGAAAGACGGGGTAAACCTAACAATGGGCCGGGCGGTACGCCGAAATTCCGGACATCCCTCCTTCCGCCGGCCATACCAGGTCGCCAGAAGAAGGGAAATTCCACAAAGATCCCAAGACAGGGCGGGAAAGAGGAACACAACCACATGCCGGCACTGAAACGGTCTCCGAACAGAGGCCGGCGGGTCCAGAGAGGAGTTCACTTGGTGGAAAGCACAACAACGAGAGAAAACCACCCTTACTCTCAAACCAACCCTGATGTAAGGACGTTTCCTTGGACTCCCGGCAAGTGTGCAACACTAACCCACAGGGAGCGCAAGAAAAGGGGACACAAAATAATTCACACATAGATAAAAATTAAATAGATCCCCCCCAAAAGCTAACCTAAAGGCTTAATCATGAGAAAATAACTTTCAAAATGAAAAAAACACGAAAGAATAGTGAAAGCAGAGCAAAAGGCTCAGAGAAAGCTCCCAATTGGGACCTCTCAGCAAACACGGACGCCAGAAGGTCCCACAACCACGTGTGACAACCGTAACCCAGCGAGTCTGCTAAAAGACAAAGACGGGGTCCCAAGACCCAAAGCTGAACTAAGGAACAGCTAGCGATGAATAAAAGCCTCCTAACTAAAGGGAAAGCAAAAGAACTAACAAAGACTCAGGGAAAGCCCCCAAACGGGACTTCCCGGCAGACACGGAACGCCGGAAGGTCCCACAACCACGTGTGACAACCTTAACCCAGCGCGTCTGCTAAAAAGACAAAGACGGGGTCCCAAGACCCACAGCTGGACAAAGGAACAGCAAGCGATGAATAAAAGAGTCTCCTAACTAAAGGAAAAGCAAAAACTAAGGCGCAAAGCAACAATCAAAACCACGCGTGTGGTAACAAGAATGAACACAACAAGTAAACGCCTGAAAGTACCCTAATTTAACACTTCCTACGGGCCAACAATACACAACCCGTGCTAGCTAATCTAAACCCTTGCTCACTATCCCCCAGATATATATAAATGAGTAGGGACGCACTAGAGGAGAGCGAACGTCGAATGAAGCCGGAGCTCGGAGGCACTAGTGTTGACGGTTGGCCCACGAGGAAGAGAAGGAGGAATTGTTGCGCTTGGCGCGAGGCGGTAAGAAGCCACAACGCAAGAAAATCCACCGAATGTGGGAAGCTTGTGAATAACAGTGTTAAAGTGGGAAACAAAAATCCTATTGTTTTCTCTTATTTTTTACGAAGTTTTTTCGTAGTGGATACCCGATCTGTGACGACACCATAAGAGAAGTAGCGTTGCACTTATAAAGATGAATCTCTTTCTTCCTCGCGGCAGTTGATTCAAACGACTGACGTGGGTGTTGAACGGAGACTATTATACTAATAGGCAACATCGTCAATGATGAAGGGGCCAGTATTAAATATATAGATATGGTTAAAGGGTCTTATAACTTATTATTTATTAGTGGCCCCTCCATCATTGACGATTATGCCTATTACATAAGGCTACCTCTTTAAACGCTCATAAGCGTAGTTTGAATCTACCGCCGCAGAGCTCAGAGGAACCTTCATCATAAGCACACGCAAAATCACTCATGGTTCGTCTTTATGATTGGGTTCTCACTACGAAAAAACTTCGTAACAAATAAAAAATAAAAATAAAATAAGAATAACTATTCATAAGCTTTCCATATTCCGTGGATGTACTTCTGTGGATTCTTGGACCAGACGCTGACTAGTGCATTGTTCCACCTTCTTTGCTCTGCGCTCACCCCACCCGGACGTGTCCCCCACAGTGCTCCGCTTTGATTCCGCATTCTTGCGTCCCTAGTGAGTTTTTTCTCATTTGTTTACTCTGGGATCTCTTGAGTAAGGTTAGGATTAGCTTAGCAGGGGTGTCATGGGTGGTTTTCTCGCAGAATAAGTGTATTTTGGGTCGTTTTTGTTGGGGCATCTATTTCGGACGGACCCTCGTGGCCGAGTTGAGGACGCTCTGAAACTGTTTTTCGTGTTTAGCCGTCTTTAGTCCTAGCTTGTTAGGAGGCTTTAACTACGCGATGTCGGGCTTCTAGCTATCTTTCAGATGGAGTAGCCTATTTTGTTTTATACTGATGTTCCAGGTGTTTTTTCTTCACGTAGTGGAGTTCTTTCTGGGTCCCGAGTCAGTATTACCCTTACCCGGGTTTTTTCTACGATGTTGATGTGGCGGCTGTTCCAGTTTTGGTGGGATGGAGTGCTTTTCGATTGTGTTTCGACGTCATTAAGTGTTTTTTCCGTTTTCACCAGGCCTAGCCAGCCACTCGTAGTTTTTTCACATATGCAAGTGTTTTCATTGTTTATTATGATAAAAATGTATTCATGTGTCATGTGTGTCCTGGATTAGTTGTGATTGGCTGATCCAGGAGCTTCGGACTGTGTGTCTGATTATGTTTATCAGATTGCGTTCTGATTGGTGTGGGTTGCCTTTCCGGCGGTTTTTCTCGATTGCTCCGAGAAAGCCGTTTTGTTTACCGGGTTTTAGCCAAGTTGGTTAAAATCGGTAGTTACCCCGGCGAGTTTGGTAGCTTGAGGGCTCATCAGAAACTGCGTTCTCTGTGGTCGAGCCAGTGATCAGGCTTCCAGTGTTTTTTCCCGGCGAGGTGGGCCCCACACATTTATCTAGGTGATCATGCTGACACCTGTTGGATATGGTTTTCTCGGCTTTTCAAAGCCATTGAAACTTTGCTGTTTGTTTGTTTGGTCTTTCCCTCCCGGCGGCCTTTTTACAAAGAGGTCTGGGGCAGGTACAATTGGTTTGACATTTAATATGAAACCCGGCGGTTGTACCTTCGGGTGGTTAATTTAACGGATTTGCAATTCGCTATGGTTTGCCAAACAATTGATTGATACAATAGGGTATCACGGCCTTCAAGACGGCAATCTATGAGGGCTTCTGGGAGAAGTCGGATTAGAGATTAAGATAGGCTTAGACTTTTTATGGGATAAAAAGATGCCTGAATCTTACTAGTGTTTCAAGTGTAAAGGGATACTTGAAAGACTTCATCATTAATAAAGATATGCTTCATCTTTATGAAGATTCAGAAGATATGCTTAAATCTTTTGGACAGGTAAAGATATGCTGAAATCTTTAATATGAAACTAAAGGAAAACGAAAAGTAGTGGTTGAGGGCTACGGTTCGTTGACCAGCGGTTTTGTGACACATGTTTTTGAAACATTTTGGGGTAACCTTATGAGCATTAATTCCTGGAAATTTTCTCTTTCCAGGGCGGAGTACCGGCGTGGCGCCAGATGACCAGGTAGATCCCGGGGGTGGGGTAGATTTCCACCAGTCTCTGTCATGTCGGCACTAGAACCTCTCATTGCTTTATGTTCAACGCCGTTATGCTCAGGTCTCCCTATTTTTCCACACAAGCTTTGCATTAAATGTGTTGAATGCCTCGATCGGTCACGGGTGATATGGGTTTTTTTTCTTTTTTTTTTTTCTATGTGATTGAGGGAGGCAAAAGGCATAACTGCCTATAGCGAGTGCCTCCCCCATAGTTGAAAGAGTGACAGGGCCAAAATCAAGGGACGTTCGAGCCAAAATGCCTGGACACACGGAGTTTCTGGGAGAGAGTTCCAGAGCTCAGCTGTTGAGTAAAAGAAAGTTTGAGAGTAACGTTTCACTCTTGGGTTGGAGAGTTGCACAGAGTAGGGGTGGGATTGAGTTGCAAGACGGGTACCACGTGCCCTACGTAAAGGAGGTGGTATGCACTGGGATAGCTCTGAGGAACACTGATTATTATAGTAGCGATAGAATAGCGAGAGAGATGTAACATTGCGGCGGACAGAGAGTTGATGAGTGGACGGGAGTTAATGATACGAAAGGCCTTCCTTTCAACTTTGTCTAGGAGAGCGGTGTGAGAGGAACCTCCCCACACATGTGAACAATACTCAATACAAGGGCGCACTATGCCCCTGTACAGAGCAAGAAGCTGTGCAGGGGAAAAGAACCCCCTAAGGCGGTTGAGCACACCCAGCTTCTGGGAGGCTGCCTTAGCAAGACTGGTAGTATGGTCCTTCCAAATGAGAGCAGAAGAAAAAGAGACACCAAGAATATTGAGAGAAGATGAAGGGTTGATTTTTGTATTGTTGAAGAATAAGGGATAGTCCGCTGGGAGATCCTGACGGCTAGATAGATGGAGAAATTGGGTTTTGGAAGCATTAAAGTTAACAAGGTTTTCTCTGCCCCATTGGAAATAGTATTTAGATCAGAATTTAAGAGTTCTATGGCTTCATTACGTTTGTCGTCGAGGGATTGCTGGCTGGGGCGTTCTGAAAAAGTAATGGAGTAGTGTAAGGTTGAGTCATCTGCGTATTAATGGATGGGAATTAAGGTACAGTTAAGGAGATCATTTATAAAAATTAGAAAGAGAATAGGAGATAGGACAGAGCCCTGAGGAACACCAGAGTTTATAGGGTGAGGAAGTGAACAATGGCCGTCCACAACCGCAGCTATGGAACGGCCGGAAAGGAAATTAGACACAAAGGCACAGATGGAGGGATAGAAACCGAAGGAGGGTAGTTTAGAAATTAAAGATTTATGCCAGACTCTATCGAAGGCTTTCGATATGTCTAGTGCAATAGAAAAAGTCTCACCGAAGTCCCGAAAGGAGGATGACCAAGAGTTAGTAAGATATGAAAGAAGATCACCAGTAGAGCGACCTTTAAGGAAGCCATACTGGCGATCTGAGAGCAGATTATGAGAAGAGAAATGCTTAAGAAATTTGGAAGCAAGAATAGTTTCAAAAACTTTAGAAAGACAAGAGATAAGAGCAATTGGACGATAGTTGGAGGGATGAGAGCGGTCACCCTTCTTTGGGACAGGTTGAATGTGAGCAAACTTCCAGCATGAAGGGAAGACGTTAGAGGATAGACAGAGACGAAAGAGTTTGCCTAGGCAGGGAGTCAGCACGGATGACAAAGAATTGCACTATTTGTAACCTCTTACGTATTAAAGTTCTAATTCAAAAGGA
Source organism: Paralithodes platypus (assembly GCA_032716605.1). Classification (NCBI taxonomy): domain Eukaryota; kingdom Metazoa; phylum Arthropoda; class Malacostraca; order Decapoda; family Lithodidae; genus Paralithodes; species Paralithodes platypus. The sequence continues at coordinate 54,898,548 of CM064486.1, read as the reverse complement.
TAATACTGCGGCGGTGGCTTTGCAAGAAGTGAAACAACTTCTCGCTACTTATTCAACGAATGTAGCACATAAAGCATTGCAATGTGATAACCTTGAGCTTTGGGAGCTTTTAATTATCAAACCTGCCCCCCCTAAGTGTAAGATACGTGCACGTAAGACCTCAGAGACTGGGCGGGGACAGGTTACCACACCCTCCCCCGGCAAATCTAAGAGGCCTCGCTGACCATCACCCTCGGCAACGGCAACGAGGTCCAAATCAAGGTCACCCCTGAGGAAGCAGGTGAAAGCTTCGGGCCACTCTGCTTCACCTTCAAAGAAGAGGGAAAAGGAAGAGAGTAGGGGACCTAAAGACATTACTAGAACTAAGCATAAGTCAAGTAGAAGTCATAAATCATCCAAAAGGGATCCTCTGGCGCGAAAGGACTCACGGCTGTCGCCGGAGCCTTGTACCCCGCTTTCTGCCTCTACCCCCACCACGTCTAACGTCCAATCTGACAGGTCGGGGGTGGAGTCAGAGAATGTGGTAGAGGATGCCCCGGCGGACATTTCATCACCTGATATTTATGCTTTTTCTACCAGGTCACGTGTGTCAGCCTCAGATTTAGAAGTATCTTCCAGAAACTATAAACCTCTAGGGTGCTCGGGTGAGGGCTCCCAATTGGAGAGTATCCCAAGCTCGCAAGCGAGTAGCAGCCACAGCCAAGGTGTATGGCGATACTCACAGCCCTGGCAGGACAGCACACATCCTTTTGTGACTCAAGTAGTGGCTGACGTCCACCGGGATGCCGATGTACCATCTTCTATCCCAGATTTAACATGGCGGCATGTGGAGGTCCCGGCTTCGGCGGGATCTTCCCATGATAGGCCAGACTTAAGGGATGAAGAACAGCGTTCTCTGGTCTCAGAGATGGAAGTTGAAGAGTCAGGTCACCATCTAGACGACTCTCAGGGTACTGTCGAATCTCCACGGAGTTCGTCATCTGCTGGGTATGTAGCTACAGAAGAGATTGATGGATTACTATTAAATGCACTTAATAAGTTCTTTGGCCCTACGCCGGAAACTCCTACAGTTGGTATGGGAGCTCCCGCGACGTCGACGAATGTGCGACCTCTGGCTACATCCATTGCTTTAGCTAAAATACCTAACCCTCCTCTTGTGTCAGATCCAATTTCCAATGTGCCAGGCACAGCAGCTCTCACTACTTCCAATGTGCACATTATATCAGACATAACTCCCCCCCCCCCTTTAGACAAGGCACCAGTCAAAAAAGGAGCTATGCCTCTTTTATACGGGCCTGATGAGTCATGGGTAGCAATGTTACCAGCTAAGCCAGAGGCAACACAAGCTACTATTTCGGGGGAGCTCCCTGTACCACATGAGTGGGTAATCCAAGGCAATAAGTCTAGAAAACTCAGAGCATTGGATAGTCAAGGAAATGTTTTAGATGTTCATATTAAGGCCATTCCAAGTTATTATAACCATGACTTTTTTGTGTATGCATCAACACCAGCCCTACCCCCTGCCTCAGCTTCAAAGCTATTTTCTGACTGGACTAAGAATGATGGCTATAACGACATCAAGGCACTTTCTGCTTTGACGCTGGAGTTGGATATGTTTCCGGTCTCAGACTCAGCCTCTAATCCAGTCTTGCAGGTGGGGCAGTTGGGTACGGGACCTTGGGTGGAATGGGAAACAGAGGCTCAAAATTTTGCCACTACTTTCACTTCAACATCTTCTCACCAAATCCCTCAAGCAAACCATACTTGGTTCTCTCTTCCGGTTTTTAGTGCCGGAGGAGTCCCCTCTGCTTTGTTTGATTTCTTGGCTGCCCCTAAAATCAATTTGTGCGAATTAAAAGATCCTTTTAGCACGCCTTCCCCAGCTCATCTAGACCGCGAGTTTAGGTTAAGAGGAAACGCGTTTAGACTGTTTTCGCAATATATTGTTACCCAGCAAGTAACAAAGTCTATGTTACGCTCTTCTCAGGCGATCGAAGCTGCAGAAGTCAGGAAGGCCATTGAACTTTCCCGGCCCTTGCTTCTCCAAACTTCCATTCAGTCTTTAGGAGATATTCGGACAGCCTTATTAGAGGCAGTTCGAGCAAGGCAGGATATGAGGATGTTCTTAGTGAAGAAACTTCCTGACCGTATTGCAAGCCAAGTAGTTCTGTCTCCAGTTCTAACTCCTTCTTTGATTTCCCCAGCAGTTTGGAAGACTGTTTTCAATATGGCACAAGCATTCAAACAAAGTCCCTCTCAAACCTAAGAAGCCTACCTTCACTTTCCCTAAGCCCAAACCAGTTTCGAAAGCTGAAGCTAGTGGGTCTAAGCCTTTTCATCAGCCAAAGTCCCCTTCCACCCAGGGTCAGGCTCAGTTCAGGTATCAACAGGGTAAATTCTCAGGTAAAGGCCACAGGTTTCACCAACGACCAGGTCAGGGCCCACCTCCAGCAATACCCGGCCAGTCGTCCAAGGGTACACCACCACCAGCAATAAACTAAGGTCTCTCTCACTCCCGGGGCCAGTCAAAGGCGTCTTGGAACAGAGGGTAGTCCAGCCGGCGAACCCCAGTCTGCTAACTGGGTCATTCCGGGCGTGTCATCAAGCATGGCCATTAAGAACATGGGCGAGGCCTGTGGTACGCAAAGGCATCACTTGGCAGTGGCTCCGGCGACCTCACTTACGTCAGCCGACAAAGGCCAATCATGTTTCTTTAGAGGTGGAGTCACTAGTTCAGGAGATGATTACCAAGAGTGTCATTATCCCAGTCTTACTGGTGTTTACATCCAAACTATTTCTAGTACCAAAAAGGGACAGTATTCAGATGAGACCGGTCGTAGACCTGTCTTATTTATTAGTGGCCCCTCCATCATTGACGATTATGCCTATTACATAAGGCCTCCTCTTCAAACGCTCATTTACCGTAGTTTGAATCTACCGCGCAGAGCATAAAAAATTGAGGAGCCTTCATCATGAACGCACGCAACCTCACTCATGGTTCTGTCATTATGAAATTGGGTTCTCACTACGAAAAAACTTCGTAACAAATAGAAAATAAAAATAAAATAAGAATAACTATTCATAAGCTTTCCATATACTCGTGGATGTACTTGTGTGGATATTTGACCTGACGCTGACTTCAGGCATCATACTTCCTTCCTCTGCGCTCAACCTGCCCTGACGTGTCTCCCCACGCTCCGCTGATTCCGCATTTGCTGCGTCCCTAGTGAGTTTTTTCTCATTTGTTTACTCTGGGATGTATCGAGTAAGGTTAGGATATGCGTAGCAGGAGTGTCAGGGACGGGTTTCCCGCAGTTCAGTGTATTTGGGTCGTGTGTTTGGGACACCTATTTCGGGTGTACCCTCGTGGTCCCGTGGTGGACGCGTGTTAAATTTTTTGCGGCTAGCTAGCCTAGTTATTTAGTTGGCTTTAACTATGCGTTATCAGGCTTCTTCTTATCTTTCTGATGAAGTTGCCTTATTGTTTGTTTACTGACGTTCCTAGCATATTTTTCTTCACTTAGTGAAGTTTTTTCTAGGTCCCGAGTCAGTGCTTCCCTCTCCCGGGATTTTTTCTACGATGTGGTGATGGCGGTTGTTCCTGTTGTGATATGTTACAGTGCTTTTTGTTTATATTACGACGTGATTAAGTGTTATTTCCGTCTGCTTAGGCCTAGCCAGCCGCTGGTAGCTTTTTACATTTTTTTTTCTTTCTATGTGATTGAGGGAGGCAAAAGGCATAACTGCATATAGCGAGTGCCTCCCCCATAGTTGAAAGAGTGACAGGGCCAAAATCAAGGGACGTTCGAGCCAAAATGCCTGGACACACGGAGTTTGAAGCAATTTAAGTCATAGGAAGAGGGAAATACTGATTCTGGGAGAGAGTTCCAGAGCTCAGCTGTTGAGTAGAAGAAAGTTTGAGAGTAACGTTTCACTCTTGGGTTGGAGAGTTGCACAGAGTAGGGGTGGGATTGAGTTGCAAGACGGGTACCACGTGCCCTACGTAAAGGAGGTGGTATGCACTGGGATAGCTCTGAGGATCACTGATTATTATAGTAGCGATAGAATAGCGAGAGAGATGCAACATTGCGGCGGAGAGAGAGAGATTGCAGAGAGTTGGTGAGTGGACGGGAGTTAATGATACGAAAGGCCTTCCTTTCAACTTTGTCTAGGAGAGCGGTGTGAGAGGAACCTCCCCACACATGTGAACAATACTCAATACAAGGGCGCGACACATGTACAAGTGTTATTGATTTATGATTTAAATATGTAATACCGTGTCATGTGTGTCCTGGATTAGTTGTGTTTTGGCTTAATCCGGGGCCTAATTGTGTTTCTCAGATTGCATCTGGCTAGTGTGGGTTGCCTTTTCCGGCGGGTTTTCTCGATTGCTCCGAGAAAATCCGGCTGGTTGCCTTTTCCGGCGGATTTTTTCGATTGCACCGAGAAAATCCGGCTGGTTGCCGAGTTTTATATCACGCGTGGTTAAAATAGGCTAGTTTCCCCCGGCGAAGTGGTGGCCTGAGGGCTCTCCAGGACTGCGTCTCGGAGGTGGAGCCTGTGTTCAGGCTTACTATGTGTTTCCCGGCGGGATGGCTATACCCATTTCACTAGGTGTTCATGCGGACACCGGTGGAGTATACTTTTTCCCGGTTTTTGCAAAGCCATTGAAAAACTAGGCTGTTTTGTTTGTTTTGTCTTTCCACCCCGGCGATCTTTTGCAAAGAAGTGGGGATAGGATCAATTGGGGTTAACATTTAAATTACTTTCACACCCGGCGGTTGAACCTTGGGGAGGTGGGATTAACGGATTTGCAATTCGGGGGAGTTAGCCAGACAATTGAGGGATACAATTGGGTATCGAGGCCTTCCAAATATGGTGATCTATGAAGGCTTCGAGAGAAGTCAGATAAAGAAACGTTTAAGATAGGCTTACCCCCCTTTTTAACTGCGATATAATAAGGAGGCCAGCGTCTTAATATGGGTTTCCGGTGGACAAAATACCACTGGGAAGACTGTCATGTATAACGACATGCTCGTCTCTATATTATGTCGGAGGATGTGCTTAAATCTTTTGGACAAGTAAAGATATTCTAAAATCTTTACATAAGAACCTACAGGGTAACAAGAGGTAATAGTGATGTATTACGTCTTGTTGCCCGGCGGTTCATTAACACTTGTGTTAGAACATTTTGGGGTAACCTTATGAGCATTAATTCCTGGAAATTTTCTTTTTTCCAGGGCGGAGTTCCGGCGGGTCAACAGAGGACCAGAAGGAGCCCGGGGGTGGGTTAGCTCTTCCCAGTCTCTGTCATGGCGCCACTAGACCCTGTTTTTGCTCTGTGCTTAACACCCTCTTGTTCAGGGATCCCTATTTTTGCCCATACTCTATGCATCAGATGCGTCAAATGCTTGGACCGGTCAAGGGGTCTGTGGGTGACGAAGAATTGTACTTTTTGTAGTCAATTGAGTACTAAAGTCTTACAACAAGATAATTTGGCCGCGGCGGTTGCATTGTGCGAGGTCAAACAGCTTTTATCTACTTATGCTACTTCAGTGGCTCATAAAGCCCTGCAGTGTGATAACGTAATCTGTGGGACAGATTGATTGCTCAGTATCCCCCACTTAAACGTCCCCCTTCTAGAAGTAAAGTAAATGTGCGTAAGTCGACTGAGACTGGGCAGGGTACAGTGCTTACTCTCTCCTCCGGCACATCTAAGAGACCTCGAGAGCCGACACCCCCGGCGACAACTTCCAAGTAAAAATTGAGGTCCAGGTCACGGTCTCCCCTCCGACAGCAGCCACATAGTCACTCTACTTTCCCTTCGAGAAAGAAGTGCAAGGAGGAGAAGACCAAGGATAGTCCTAGTGGAAAATCAAAGTCAAGGCGAAGTCACAAGTCTTCTAAAAAAGATACTCATGTACGAAAGATCTCCAGGCATTCGCCGGAGCCTCGTACCTCGCTTTCTGCCTCTACTCCCGATATATCTCATGTCCAATCTGACAGGTCAGGAGTGCAGTCAGAGACTGTGGTGGGGGATATACCGGCGGACAAGGTGTCACCTAATATTATTACCAGTTCACATGTCCCAGCTTTAGAGAGTTCTACCAGCAGTTATAACCCTCTAGAGGGCTCGAGTGAGGGCTCAGTAGTTGGTGTGGTACCTAGCTCACAAGTGAGTTCCGGCCAAGACTGGGGAGTTTGGAGGTACTCCCAGCCATGGCGTGACGGCTCACATCATTCTTAGGCACCAACGGTAGTGGCAGACGTCCACCGGGACGCTGAGATCCCATCGTCCATCCCGGACTTAATATGGCAGCATGAGGGGGTCCCGGCTTCGGCGGAATCCTCTCCTGAAAGGCCGGGGGAAAGGGATGAGGGTTCTATAATTTCTGAGATGGAGATTCAAGAGTCAGGTTCAGTGATGGACGACTCTCAGAGTAGGAATGATTCGCCACATAGTTCATCCTCTGCTAAATTTGTCACAGCTGATGAAATTAATGGGTTACTAGCGAATGCACTAACTAAGTTTTTTGGTCAGCAGCAGGAGACTCCCACAGTTGGTTTGGGAGCTTCCACGACAGCATCGAATGTCCGACCTCTGGCTACTTCTATTGCTTTGACACAAATTCCGCACCCTCCCCCTATATCACCTACTATGGTTACTAGGCCAACTTCGGTGGCACTGACTACTTCCAATGTGAGAGTAGTAGCAGATGTAAATCCTCCCCCTTTAGACAAAGCGCCGGTCCGAAAGGGAGCTATGCCCCTCCTATACGGGCCAGATGAGTCATGGGTAACAATGTTCCCAGCAAAGCCAGAGGTAGCACAGTCCACTATGTCGGGGGAGCTTCCGGTACCACGTGAGTGGGTAATCCAAGGGAATAAATCTAGGAAGTTACGTGCTTTAGATATTCTAGGGAATGTACTTGATGTTAATATTAAGGCCATTCCTAACTATTATCACCATGATTATTTTGTGTATACTTCTACACCTGCCCTACCCCCTGCGTCAGCTTCAAAACTGTATTCGGACTGGACCAAGCATGACGGTTTCAATGATATAAAAGCACTGTCAGCTCTAACACCAGAGTTAGGTTTAAAGACGTTCACAGACACAGCCGCAAATCCAGTTTTGAAGGTGGAGCAGTTGGGTCCGGGTCCTTCGATGGAATGGGAAGTGGAGGCTCAAAACTTTGCAACGACTTTTACCTCAAAATCTTCACACCAAATTCCACAAGAAAGCCATTCTTGGTTCTCTATGACGGTATTCTCTGCCGGCGGAGTTCCCTCTGCTTTATTTGCATTTTTAGCTGCCCCTAAAATTAATCTATGCGAGCTTAAAGATCCCTTTTCCACACCGTCCACTGCTCACCTAGACCGGGAGTTTAGGCTACATGGGAAAGCATATAGACTGTTTTCCCAGTATATTGTCACACAACAGGTAGCGAAGTCAATGCTCAGATCTGTTTAGGCAATCGCGTACGCGGAAGTCCGAAAGGCTATCGAACTATCTAGACGCTTGCTACTCCAGACTTCTATACAGTCACTGGGGGGTATCCGTACAGCCTTGCTAGAGGCGGTGCGGGCACGACAAGATCTAAGGATGTCTCTCGTGAGGAAGCTCCCGGATAGGATTGCAAATCAAGTAGTTATGTCCCCTGTTCTAACTGCCTCTTTAATGTCCCCGGAGGTGTGGAAAACAGTGTTCAACATGGCTCAGGCCTTTAAGCACAGTCCCGCCCCCTCAAAGAAACCTGCTTTCAATTTTACCAAGCCCATACCAGTCGCAAAAGCTCAGCCTGGTGGGGCAAAGCCCTTTCATCTGCCTAAGTCCTCTTCCACCCAAAGTCAGGCTCAGTACAGATACAAGCAAGGAAAGTTTTCAGGTAATCATAAAGGACAGAAGTATCAACAACCAGGCCAGGGCCCGTCTCCGGCCAAACCCGGCCAGTCGTCAAAGCATACACCACCACCACCACCAAAAACCTAGGGTCTCTCTCACTCCCAGGGCCAGTCTTACGGCGGGTGGATCAGAGGGTAGTCCAGCCGGCGAACCCTTGTCTGCTAACTGGGTCGTTCCGGGCGTGTCATCGCGCATGGCCATTAAACAAATGGGCGAGGATGGTGGCACGCAAAGGCATCACCTGGCAGTGGCTCCGGCGACCTCGCTTACGTCAGCCGACAAAGGCAAATTTTGTTTCATTAGAGGTGTAGCCACTGATCCAAGAGATGATCGCCAAGAATGTCATCATCCCGGTCCCTCAAAATTACCCAGTATTTACGTCCAAATTCTTTCTAGTGCCCAAAAGGGACAGTGTTCAGATGAGGCCGGTTGTAGACCTGTCTTATCTGAACCTCCATATTCACAACGTTTCCTTCAGGATGCTGACAGTGAATCAAATCAGGCTAACACTTCCGCCGGAAGGGTGGATGTGTTCTTTAGACCTGACAGACGCGTATTGGCACGTCCCGGTAAACAAAAGGTTTCAACGATTTTTGGCCTTACGAATAAAGCATCAGACTTATGTCTTTCAGAGGATGCCGTTCGGATTGAACCTAGCACCTCGCTTATTCACGAAATTGGTCCGGCAAGCCCTGATGCCCATGTTAGAACAAGGGATCAGGATTTTGTGGTATCTAGACGACTGGCTGGTGGTGGCAGAGACGGAACAGTTATGCATCAATCATGTCAACATAACATTAAATCATGTAAATTCATGCCTAAATAAGACGAGCTGAAATTGCCACTCGACCTATGTCGAGCGCCGCCACATAGTCCAGCTTTATTTAACTCGACTTATGTTGCTCGCCGCTAAATAAGGGTTAAATCATGTAAAATCTCTAGGGTTCAAGGTAAACCCGGTAAAGTCGAACTTTGTTCCCTCACGAGTGGTCCAGTGGATAGGGCTGGTCTGGGACACAGCTGCTCTCACTCTGAGTCAGAGTGTGGACAATCGGAACAGGTTTCGCAAGAAACTGTTTATGTTTCTTTACAGTCTGACTACGACACAGAGAATCTGGGAATCTCTGGTCGGCTCTCTCAACTGGATTCAACTAACTGTAAAGTTGGGCCGGTTGAAAGTCAAACGTTTAATATTGGAAGGCAACACATTTTTTCCACTATTGTCGGCGGAAACGTTATGGCCCATCCCAAAATTAATACACAGCTTACTAGCGGTCTGGGCGAAGAGGGAAACATTGCACTCGGTCATGTCATGGACCTCTCCTCCGCCGACGGTATGGGTAGACACGGATGCGTCAGGAACGATAGGTTGGGGCTTTCAGTCAAACCACGGGCATCAGGGTCAAGGGCTTTGGTCCCATTCAGAAACCTCCAACATCAATGTCAAAGAGTTACTAGTCCCCTTGTATTTCCTTCAGGCTCACGGCTCTACTTTACGGGACAAATCGGTGGCCTTCAGGATGGACAATCTGAATGCGGTTCACTGCATTCAGAAACAAGGGTCAACGAGATCTCGGAAGTTGCTAAACGTGTCAGATTTTGTTTTTGTTCTAACCGGCAAGCTGAACATTCATCTTCACGCATCTTATCTCCCAGGCGTAGCAAACGTCTGGGCAGACGCTCTGTCTCGGAGATAGAGCACAACGGTAGAATGGGCGCTCAAGCAAAACATTTTCGACCAAATGATTGCGGAGCCTTACCGTCCACAAGTGGATCTGTTTGCGTCCGAGGAGACTCACAAACTCCCGCTGTACCTCACCCGCCGGACAATAATGCCGGCGGGAGGACCCGACGCACTGGTGACGGACTGGAACATGTGGAGTTCCGTTTATCTGTTTCCGCCACCAGACGCTTCTCTAATGTGCCACGTAGTAAACAAACTACGGGATTATTATTATTATTTTTGTTTTCTATGTGATTGAGGGAGGCAAAAGGCATAACTGCCTATAGCGAGTGCCTCCCTCATAGTTGAAAGAGTGACAGGGCCAAAATCAAGGGACGTTCGAGCCAAAATGCCTGGAGACACGGAGTTTGAAGCAATTTAAGTCATAGGAAGAGGGAAAGACTGATTCTGGGAGAGAGTTCCAGAGCTTAGCTGTTGAGTAGAAGAAAGTTTGAGAGTAACGTTTCACTCTTGGGTTGGAGAGTTGCACAGAGTAGGGGTGGGATTGAGTTGCAAGACGGGTACCATGTGCCCTACGTAAAGGAGGTGGTATGCACTGGGATAGCTCTGAGGAACACTGATTATTATAGTAGCGATAGAATAGCGAGAGAGATGCAACATTGCGGCGGAGAGAGAGAGATTGCAGAGAGTTGGTGAGTGGACGGGAGTTAATGATACGAAAGGCCTTCCTTTCAACTTTGTCTAGGAGAGCAGTGTGAGAGGAACCTCCCCACACATGTGAACAATACTCAATACAAGGGCGCACTATGCCCCTGTACAGAGCAAGAAGCTGTGCAGGGGAAAAGAACCCCCTAAGGCGGTTGAGCACACCCAGCTTCTGGGAGTCTGCCTTAGCAAGACTGGTAATATGGTCCTTCCAAATGAGAGCAGAAGTAAAAGAGACACCAAGAATATTGAGAGAAGATGAAGGGTTGATTTTTGTATTGGTGAAGAATAAGGGATAGTCCGCTGGGAGATCCTGACGGGTAGATAGATGGAGAAATTGGGTTTTGGAAGCATTAAAGTTAACAAGGTTTAACTTAAATTGGGGCGTAGTCTCGTTAATCGCGCCCCTGTGGCCGGCGCAGTTGTGGTACCAGCAATTGAAAACGTGGTGCCCGAACCCGGTGTCGCTCCTGGTCGGGTATTTCCACTTAGACACGATTGGCAACCTAGAGACCTCGCTGACTTTTGCATTATGGACATTCAGGAGGCCAAGTGGCTAACACCGTATGGTAGAAACGTGACCGATAAATTCATGAATCAATATACCCAATCTACAAAGAGACAGTATCAATCGCTTTGGCAGTCCTTTACTTCTTGGATAATTAGAACAGAACAAACCGTACCTTCGGTGGCTTTCGTTTTTCATTATTTAAACTATCTGTTCAAGCAGAAACGTCTATCTGTAGTAACGTTAAAAAATCACTTAACAGCAATTAGGATGCCATTCTTTGACCTTACAAGTCTAACCATACCAATAGCGGACAAGGCGTTGTCTTTACTTCATTCCCGTCTGTACCAAAATACTGCAGATTTTGACTTACTTTTAAAAAGGGCAGTTTTCCTTATGGCTTTGGCTACCGGGCACAGGGTATCTGAGCTGGCGGCGATGAGCAACACACCTAATTGCATAAGGTTTGTTAGGCTCAATGAGTGTATTCATTTTGCACCTTCCCCGGCGTTCATCGCCAAAAATGAACACAGTGAACATGTTTTTTCAGAGTTCACGGTGCCGGCGTTAAAAAGGGGAAAAGTGCACCATAATTTATGTCCAGTGCAAGCTCTAATCAAATATTTGAGAGTAGCACCTCTGAATCAACAGGGTGCTTTATGGGTAGCGAGTACGGGCCAACGCTTAATGAAACGAAAACTAGCTTCTCTCCTAGACGAAGTCATTAAAGAGAGTAATCCCGGCGTCATGGGAAGAGCCCACGATTTACGCAAATGGGCGGCCTCTTTGCTTTTCCTTAAGAATATTTCGGTTGAGGACATAGTGTCCTCATATGGTCCTCTAATCATACGTTTTTGACTCGATACCTTTCAGTAGCTCTAGACAGACCTTCCATGCCATGTATAGCTTTAAGGCAGAGGGTCTAGGTGGCCTCTCAGTCACTTATTGTTTAGGCTAAGAAAAGAGGAGGGGGGGGGTGCAGTCAGTGTAACATAGGACACCCTAGACTCCGCCGGAGTATGTGTACGGAGCATACGAGCTGTGATACTGTATATAGGTGTTGTGATATAAAATTTCTCTGTAATATGCATTACAGGAAATTGTGCTAAAGTACAATAGTAGTAAAACAACAACTCTTGTTGTAAGTAGTTTTGGCTGTGAAGCAATATAATTTTAAGAAAATCTCAGTAGTTGCGACTGCGAATTTTATTTTTGATGTAAGTACTTCTGCATAAGTACAAGAGTTCAGTACTTCTGCGAAAGTACAAGAGTTCATTTTATGTTTGGGTATATTTTTAGGAATATATCCACTAGTTTAATGGGGTTTATATGTGCACATGTAGACTTATAAGTTTTTATTTTTCACCACATACTTTAAGTGGGGTGCCTTCTTAACTAGCAGATCTGTGTACAGAGTCTCAGAGTTAACCCTTTTTTCTTCAAGCAGGCTTCTTCGAAGCACGCTCCTGCTTGTACGCCTTTTTGAATATATATGCTGTATAAAGTTTATGCACAAAATATATCTTTTTTACAAAGTAAGAATACTATGTGGTTGTTTGATTATCTGCTTTTGCTAGAGTTATGATATGATTACGAATGTCCCCCTCCAGTCTTAGATATCAGGCATAATCGTCAATGATGGAGGGGCCACTAATAAATTATAGGTTTGACTCCTGCAAGGAGATAAAGAAAACCTAATATTTAGTAGTGGCCCCGTAATCATTGACGACTGGGACCCTCCCGACCATCCCCTTCCCATTCGTTGATGTATTAAGGATTTTGGTTTACTTGATATGTCAGTGAAGGAAGTATGACGCCTGAAGTCAGCGTCTGGTCAAATATCCACACAAGTACATCCACGAGTATAATATGGAAAGCTTATGAATAGTTATTCTTATTTTCTTTTTATTTATTATTTGTTACAAAGTTTTTTCAAAGTGAGAACCCAATTTCATAATGACAGAACCATGAGTGAGGTTGCGTGCGCTCATGATGAAGGCTCCTCAATTTTTTTTGCTCTGCGCGGTAGATTCAAACTACGGTAAATGAGCGTTTGAAGAGGAGGCCTTATGTAATAGGCATAATCATCAATGATTACGGGGCCACTACTAAATATTAGGTTTTCTTTATCTCCTTGCAGGAGTCAAACCTATAATTTGAATCTCCACATTCACAACGTGTCCTTCAGGATGCTGACAGTGAATAAAATCAGGCTAACACTTCCCCCGGAAAGGTGGATGTGTTCATTAGACCTGACAGATGCGTATTGGCACTTCCCGGTAAACAAGAGATTTCAAAAACATTCTGGCGTTAAGAATAATGCATCAGACTTATGTCTTTCAAAGGATGCCGTTTGGCTTGAACCTAGCGCCACGCATTTTCACAAAATTAGTCCGGCAAGCCCTGATGCCCATTTTAGAACAGGGGATCAGGATCTTGTGGTATCTGGACGACTGGCTGGTGGTGGCAGAGACAGAAAAGTGATGCAACACTCATGTCATCATTACGTTAAACCATGTCAAATCTCTAGGATTCAAGGTCAACTTGGTAAAGTCAAACCTTGTTCCCTCACGAGTAATTCAGTGGATAGGGCTGGTCTGGGACACAGCATCTCTCACTCTGAGTCAGAGTGTGGACAATCGAAACAGATTTCGCAAAAAACTGTTTATGTTTCTCCACAGTCTGACTATGACACGGAGACTCTGGGAATCTCTTGTCGGTTCTCTCAACTGGATTCAACTAACTGTGAAGTTGGGCCGGTTGAAAGTCAAACGTTTAATCTTGGAGGGCAACAAATATTTCCCACTATTACCGGCGGGAACATTATGGCCTATCCCAACATTAATACACAGCTTACTAGCGGTATGGGCGAAGAAGGAAATGTTGCACTCAGTCATGTCATGGACCTCTCCTCCGCCGATGGTATGGGTGGACACGGATGCGTCAGGGACGATAGGTTGGGGCTTTCAGTCAAACCTCGGGCATCAGGATCAAGGGCTTTGGTTCCATTCAGAAACCTAGAGACTTCGCTGACTTTTGCATTGTGGACATTCAGGAGGCCAAGTGGCTAACGCCGTATGGTAGAAACGTGACAGATAAATTTATGAATCAGTACACACAATCTACCAAGAGGCAATATTAATCTCATTGGCAGTCCTTTACTTCTTGGATAGTTAGAACAGAACAGACAGTACCTTCGGTGGCATTAGTTTTTAATTATTTAAACTATTTGTTTGAACAGAAACGTCTATCTGTAGTGACTCTAAAAAATCACTTAACAGCTATCAGGGTGCCATTCTTTGACCTTACAGGTCTAACCATACCACAAGCGGAAGAAACAGGTTTCATGAGAGCATGCTTCAAACTCCCCCAACCTCCCCGTCAGCTCATGCCTACCTGGTCTCTTGACAAAGCGTTATTTTTGCTTCATTCCCGTCTGTACCAGAATACGGCAGATTTTGAATTGCTATTAAAAAAGGCTGTGTTCCTTATGGCTTTGGCAACTGGTAACAGGGTGTCTGAGCTGGCGGCGATGAGCAACACCCCTAATTGCATAAGGTTTGGTAGACTAAATGATTGCATTCATATTGCACCTTCCCCAGGGTTCATTGCCAAGAATGAACATAGTGAACATGTTTTCTCAGAGTTCACGGTACCGGCGTTGAAACGGGGTAAAGTGCACCATAATTTGTGTCCTGTACAAGCTTTAACCAAATATATGAGAGTGGCACCTCTTAACCAACAAGGTGCTTTATGGGTATCGGGTACAGGTAACAGATTAATGAAACGTAAAATGGCTTCACTGCTAGTCGAAGTCATTAAAGAGAGTAATCCCGGCGTAGTGGGTAGGGCCCACGATTTACGCAAAGGGAGAGTATCTTTACGTTTTCTTAAACAAAAATTCTGTTGAAGACATAGCTACTACTCAACTATGGGCTTCAAATCATACGTTTTTGACTCGATACCTGTCGGTAGCACTAGACAAACCATCAATGCCATGTGTAGCTTTACGGCATAGGGTCTAGATTGGTCTCTAAGTCACTAATTGTTTAGGTTAAGAAAGAGGGGGGAGGGGGGTGCAGTCAGTGAAACAAAAGACACCCTAGACCCCGCCGGAGGATATGTACAGAGTATACGAGCTGTGATACAATGTATAAGTGTTGTGATTAAAATTTCTCTGTAGTAATGACTACGGGAAATGTTGTTGAGGTACAATGGATGTAGTACAACAATTGTTTCTTTAAGTGGGATACACTGTTGAAGCAATTTAATTTTAAGAGTTCTCGGTAGTTGCAACTACGAGTAGCATTTTAGTAAGTACATCTGCGATAGTACAAGAATTTATTCTAATTTTTGTGTCTAATTTTAAGGAATATACACATTAGAATAATGGGGTTTATATGTGCACATGTAAACATAAAGTTTTATTTTTCACCACTTAATTTAAGTGGGGTGCCTTTAACTTTCAGATATGTGAACAGATTCTTATAGTTACCTTTTTTCCTCAAGCAGGCTTCTTTAAGCACGCCCCTGCTTGTACCCCTTTTTATATGTTGTATAAAGTTTATACATAAATATATATTTTGTACAAAGTAAGAATACCATGTGGTTGTTTGATTATCTGCCTATTCTATTTGCAATGGTTATGATATGAATACGAATGTCCCTCTCCAGTCTTAGATATCAGGCATAATCGTCAATGATGGAGGGGCCACTAATAAATTATAGGTTTGACTCCTGCAAGGAGATAAAGAAAACCTAATATTTAGTAGTGGCCCCGTAATCATTGACGACTGGGGCCCTCCCGACCATCCCCTTCCCATTCGTTGATGTATTAAGGATTTTGGTATACTTGATATGTCAGTGAAGGCGGAACAATGCGCTAGTCAGCGTCTGGTCCAAGAATCCACAGAAGTACATCCACGGAATATGGAAAGCTTATGAATAGTTATTCTTATTTTATTTTTATTTTTTATTTGTTACAAAGTTTTTTCGTAGTGAAAACCTAATCATAAAGACGAACCATGAGTGATTTTGCGTGTGCTTATGATGAAGATTCCTCTGAGCTCTGCGGCGGTAGATTCAAACTACCCTTATGAGCGTTTGAAGAGGTAGCCTTATGTAATAGGCATAATCGTCAATGATTTTTTTTTTTTTTTTTTTTTTCTATATTCCAACTTACTTCCTCTCGGGCATAGGCTGAGAGCCTTAACATTCACCGCTTTACAATGAACAGTGAAGCCTGTGAGGTCTTGTTCCAGTCTAGGGAGTGAGACATGTGAAGCACGTAGAGCACAACGAGCACCTGCCATCTTGCCTTCACATGAGGCACGGTGCTCACTTATGGCCCGAAACGACCCCATCTCTGAAGCCATCTCGTTCCCGTGCTTCACTGTCTCACCCCCTACACTCGGACTCTCACACTTACACACACACAACGCCACCTGTTGAGCAGATAACTCACAAGGCATTGCACCCCTATAGCATATTTTGAATATGGGAATATTCATACACTGCTATTTAATCAGGGAAAAATGAGGGAACAATGAGGGAACAATGAGAGGATTACGGGGCCACTACTAAATTATAGGTTTGACTCCTGCAAGGAGATAAAGAAAACCTAATATTTAGTAGTGGCCCCGTAATCATTGACGATTATGCCTATTACATAAAGCACCCTCTTCAAACACTCATCCGCCGTAGTTTGAATCTACCGCGCAGAGCATAAAAAATTGAGGAGCCTTCATCATGAGCGCACGCAACCTCACTCATGGTTCAGTCATTATGAAATTGGGTTCTCACTACGAAAAAACTTCATAACAAATAAAAAAGAAAAAGAAAATAAGAATAACTATTCATAAGCTTTCCATATAATCGTGGATGTACTTGTGTGGATCTTTCACCAGACGCTGACTCAGGCGTCATTCTTCCTTCACTGACATATCAAGTAAACCAAAATCCTTAATACATCAACGAATGGGAAGGGGATGGTCGGGAGGGCCCCAGTCGTCAATGATTACGGGGCCACTACTAAATATTAGGTTTTCTTTATCTCCTTGCAGGAGTCAAACCTATAATTTATTAGTGGCCCCTCCATCATTGACGATTATGCCTGATATCTAAGACTGGAGGGGGACATTCGTAATCATATCATAACTCTAGCAAAGGCAGATAATCAAACAACCACATAGTATTCTTACTTTGTAAAAAATATATATTTGGCGCATAAACTTTATACAGCACATATATACAAAATGGGTACAAGCAGGAGCGTGCTTCAAAGAAGCCTGCTTGATAAAGAGGGGTTAACTCTGAGATTCTGAGAACAGATCCGCCAGTTAACAAGGCACCCCACTTAAATTAAGTGGTGAAAAAATAAAACTTATAAGTTTACATGTGCACATATAAACCCCATAAAATTAGTGGATATATCTTGCAAAATATAACCAATGCTTAAAATTAGATTGCTTCTCAGCCCAAAAACTACTTACAACAACACTGTTGTTTGTACTATAATTGTACTAGCACAATTTTCTGTAATGAATAGTACAGAGAAATTTACATATCACAACACCCATAAACAGTATCACAGTTCTCATACTCAGGCGGGGTCTAGGGTGTCCTATGTTACACTGACTGCAACCCCCCCCCCCTTTTCTTGAAATTAAACAATAAGTGACTTAGGGGCCACCTAGACCCTCTGCCTTAAAGCTATACATGGCAAGGAAGGTTTGTCTAGAGCTACTGAAAGGTATCGAGTCAAAAACGTATGATTAGAGGCCCACAACTGTGTGGACGTAATATCTTCAACAGAATTTTTTTTAAGGAAACGTAAAGAATCTGCCCACTTGCGTAAATCGTGGGCCCTACCCACAACGCCGGGATTACTCTCTTTAATGACCTCGACCAAGAGAGAAGCCAGTCTACGTTTCATCAAGCGTTTACCCGTACTTGCTACCCATAAAGCACCCTGGTGATATAGAGGTACCACTCTCAAATATTTGGTTAGAGCTTGCACTGGACATAAATTATGGTGCACCTTTCCCCTTTTCAACGCCGGCACAGTGAACTCTGAAAACACGTGTTCACTGTGCTCATTCTTGGCTATGAACCCTGGGGAAGGTGCAATGTGAATACACTCATTAAGCCTACCAAACCTGAGGCAATTAGGTGTGTTGCTCATCGCCGCCAGCTCAGATACTCCGTTCCCGGTAGCCAAAGCCATAAGGAATACTGCCCTTTTTAAAAGTAATGTAAAGTCTGCAGTATTTTGGTACAGACGGGAATGAAGTAATGACAATGCTTTGTCCAGAGACCAGGTAGGCATGAGCTGACGGGGAGGTGGGAGGAGTTTAAAACATGCCCTCATAAAACCTGTTTCCTCCGCGACTGGTATGGAGAGACCGGTAAGGTCCAAAAACGGCATCCTAATTGCTGTTAAGTGATTTTTTAACGTTACTACAGATAAACGTTTCTGATCGAACAGATAATTTAAATAATTAAAAACCAAAGCCACCGAGGGTACAGTTTGTTCTGTTCTAAGAATCCAAGAAGTAAAGGCTTGCCAATGCGATTGATACTGTCGCTTAGTAGACTGGGTATATTGCTTCATGAATTTATTGGTCACGTCTCTACCATATGGTGCTAGCCATTTGGCCTCCTGAATGTCCATAATGCAAAAGTCAGCAAGGTCTTTAGGTTGCGAATTGTGTCTAAGTGGAAAAGCCCGACCGGGAGTGACACCGGGTGCGGGCACCACGTCTTCAATTGCTGGTACCACAACTGCGCCGTCCACAGGGGCGCGATTAGCGAGACTACGCCCAGATAATCCTGTAGTTTGTTTACTACGTGGCACATTAGAGACGCATCTGGCGGCGGAAACAGATAAATGGAACTCCACCTGTTCCAGTCTGTCACCAGTGCGTCTGGCCCGCCCGCCGGCGTTATCGTCCGGCGGGTGAGGTACAGTGGGAGTTTGTGAGTCTCCTCTGACGCAAGTAAATCCACTTGTGGATGGTAAGGCTCCGCAATCATTTGGTTGAAAATGGTTTGCTTGAGCGCCCATTCTACTGTTGTGCTCTGTCTCCGAGACAGAGCGTCTGCCCAGACGGTTGCTACGCCTGGGAGATAAGATGCGTGAAGATGAATGTCCAGCCTGTTGGCTAGAATAAAAATCTTTTCTGACACGTTTAGCAAATTCCGAGATCTCGTTGACCCTTGTTTCTGAATACAGTGAACTGCAATTTTGGTATGGGCCATAATTTTTTCGCCGGCAATAGCGGAAAATATTTGTTGCCCTCCAATAGTAAACGTTTGACTCTCAACCGGCCCAACCTTACAGTTAGTTGAATCCAGTTGAGAGAGCCGACCAGAGACTCCCAGATTCTCCGTGTCGTAGTCAGACTGTGAAGGAACAGAAACAATTTCCTGCGAAATCTGTTGCGATTGTCCACACTCTGACTCAGAGTGAGTGTAGCTGTGTCCCAGACCAGCCCTATCCACTGAACTACTCGTGAGGGAACAAGGTTTGACTTTACCAGGTTGACCTTGAACCCTAGAGTTTTGACATGATATAATGTTATGTTGACATGATTTATGCATACTTGTTCCGTCTCTGCCACCACTAGCCAGTCGTCTAGATACCACAAAATCCTGATCCCTTGCTCTAACAAGGGCATCAGGGCTTGCCGGACTAATTTCGTGAATAAGCGAGGTGCTAGGTTCAATCCAAACGGCATCCTCTGAAAGACATAAGTCTGCCAATACGTGTCTGTCAGGTCTAAAGAACACATCCATCCTCCCGGCGGAAGTGTTAGCCTGATCTGGTTTACTGTCAGCATCCTGAATGACACGTTGTGAATATGGAGGTTCAGATAAGACAGGTCTACAACTGGCCTCATCTGAACACTGTCCCTTTTGGGCACTAGAAATAGTTTGGATGTAAAGACTGGGTAATTTTGAGGAACTGGGATGATGACATTCTTGGTGATAATTTCCTGGATCAGTGACTCCACCTTTAAAGAAACTAAATTTGCCTTTGTTGGCTGACGTAAACGAGGTGGCCGGAGCCACTGCCAGGTGATGCCCTTGCGTGCCACCATCCTCACCCAAGTAATTTCTGGCCATGCGCGGTGACACGTCCGGAACGACCCAGTTAGCAGACAAGGGTTCGCCGGCTGTACTACCCTCTGATCCGCCCGCCGTGAGACCGGCCCTGGGAGTGAGAGAGACTTTAGTTTTTTTATGGTGGTGGTGGTGGTGGTGGTGGATGCTTAGCCGACTGGCCGGCGTTGGCAGAAGACGGGCCCTGGCCCGGTCTGCTATAGTTTCGTCCTTTATGACCTGCAAACTTACCTTGTTTATACCTGTACTGACCTTGGGGGGAAGAGGACTTAGGTATATGAAAGGGCTTTGACCCACCCGGCTGAGCTTTTGCGACTGGTTTGGGTTTGGGAAAGTTAAAAGCAGGTTTCTTAGAAGGGGCGGGACTGTGCTTAAAGGCCTGAGCCATGTTGAAAACAGTTCTCCACACATCAGGGGACATTAAAGAGGGAGTTAGCACCGGCGACATGACCACCTGGTTCGCAATTCTGTCAGGAACTTTCTTCACCAGGGACATCCTAAGATCCTGTCTCGCCCGCACCGCCTCGAGCAAGGCTGTACGGATATCCCCCAACGACTGAATAGAAGTCTGAAGGAGTAATCGCCGAGCTAGTTCAATCGATCTTCTGACATCCGCGTCCGCGATTGCCTGAGTAGATCTGAGCATAGATTTCGCCACCTGGTGCGTAACAATGTATTGGGAAAAAAGTCTATACGCCTTCCCCCGTAGCCTAAACTCCCGGTCTAGGTGAGCTGGGGAAGGTGTAGTGAAAGGATCTTTAAGTTCGCATAGATTGATTTTGGGGCAGCTAAAAAAGCAAACAAAGCAGATGGCACTCCGCTGGCCGAAAAGACTGGCAGAGAGAACCAAGAATGGCTGTCCTGAGGAATCTGGTGCGAACATTTTGAGGTGAAGGTGGTCGCAAAGTTCTGAGCCTCTACCTCCCATTCCACCCAAGGTCCTGGACCCAACTGCCCCACCTTCAACACTGGGTTAGCGGCTGTGTCTGTGACCGTTTGTAAATCTAATTCTGGAGTGAGAGCTGACAGTGCTTTTATATCATTAAAACCGTCATGCTTGGTCCAGTCAGAAAACAGTTTTGAAGCTGAGGCAGGGGGCAGTGCAGGTGTAGCTGTATACACAAAATAGTCATGGTGATAATGGTTCGGAATGGCCTTAATATTAACATCAAGAACATTACCCACAATATCCAAAGCTCTTAACTTTCTCGATTTATTCCCTTGGATTACCCACTCACGTGGCACTGGAAGTTCCCCTGACAAAGTGGGCTGCGCCGCCTCTGGCTTAGTTGGGATCATTTGTACCCATGAATCATCTGGACTGTATTAACGGGCATAGCTACCTTTCTTAACGGTGCTTTATCTAAAGGGGGAGGATTCACATCCGCTACCACCCTTACACTAGAAGTAGTCAGTGCCGCTGAAGCAGGCCTAGTGACCATAGTAGGTGATATAGAGGGAGGGTGCGGAATCTTAGTTAAAGCAATGGAAGCGATCAGAGGCCGAACACTTGAACTTGTCATGGAAGCTCCCAGGTCCACTGTAGGAGTCTCCGGCTGTTGGCCAAATTTTTCGTTAGAGCAGTAGCTAATAACCCATCTATTTCCTCCGCCGTGACAAATTTAGCAGATGAAGAACTAAGAGGTGAATCATTCCTATCCTGTGAGTCGTCTAGAACTGAACCCGACTCTTGCACCTCCATGTCAGATATTATAGACACCTCATCCTTGTCATCTGGCCCATCATGAGAGGATTCCGCCGAAGCCTGAATCCCATCGTGGTGCCATGTTAAGTCTGGAATGGATGATGGGATCACAGCGTCCTGGTGTATGTCCGCCAGTACCTGTGGCTCCTGAACCAGACGTGGGCCTTCATGCCCTGGTTGGGAATACCGCCATACACCCAGGCCTTGGCCCGAACTCCCTTGAGAGTCAGATACTCCATCAACCACTGAGCCCCCACTAGACTCTTCTAAAAGGCGATCACTGCCCACAGAACTCTCTAATTCTAAATTTACAATATCCATTGGTAACCTGTCCGCCGGTAACACCCCCACCACAGTCTCTGACACCACTCCCGCCCGATCAGATTGGACACTAGATAAGTCGGGAGTAGAGGCAGAAAGTGAGGCACGAGGCTCCGGCGAACGCCGGGAGGCCTTTCGTTCCTGAGAATCTTTCCTGGAAGATTTGTGGCTGCAGTGTGACTTAGATCTACCACTGCTCTTGGACTTTTCAGATTTATCACTAGAACTGCCCTTGGACTTTTCCTCTTTGCTCTTCTTTCTCGCAGGTGAAGAAGAGTGACTAGGCGGCCGTTGTCTAGGGGGCGACCTGGACCTGGATTGCGCCCGTGACGTGGAGTCTGTCACCGGGGGTGTGGGTTCACAAGGTCTCTTAGATGTGCTAGGGGCCAGAGTAAGTACTGTACCCTGCCCAGTCTCTGCCGACTTTCGTACAATTACTCTAGAGGTACGTTTAATAGGGGGGTGCTCAATCAGTAATTTATCCCAAAGAATTATGTTGTCACATTGAAGTGCTTTATGAGCCACTGAGGTAGCATAAGTGGACAACAGCTGCCTGACCTCCCGTAAAGCGACCGCCGCGGGTCTATCATTGTCTCGCAATACTTTAACACTCAATTGAGTACAGAAGGTACAGTTCCCCGTCACCCACAAACCCCTTGAGCGATCTAAACATTTAACACATCTAATGCAAAGAGTGTGTGCAAAGATAGGGATACCTGAACAGGAGGGTGTAACACACAAAGCAAAAACAGGGTCTATGGTAGCCATGGCAGAGACTGATGGAAAACGAACCCACCCTCGGGTTTACTCCAGGTTCTCTATAGACCCGCCGGAACTCAGCCCTGGAAAAAAAAAAAAAAATCCAGGAATTAATGCTCATAAGGCTACACCAACATGTTCGAACACAAGTGTTGAATATCCCGCCGGGTAATGAGACGTAATACACAACTATCACGGCTCGCTACGCGGGAGGTTCATAGTTAAAGATTTCAGAATATCTTAACTTGTCCAAAAGATTTATGAATATCCTCTGACATGATATAAAGACCAGCATGGCTTTTTATAAATGACGCAGTCTTCCCAGTGGTGTTTGTTAAGTTTACTGGAAAACCCATAAAAAGACGCCGGCCCCCGTATTATCTCGCAGATCAAAAACTGGGAAGCCTGTCTAAAATGCTAGATCTGGCTTCTCCCGAAGCGTCCTAGATCGCCGTATGTTGAATGGCGGCGATACTTATCGTATCCCTCAATTGTCTGGTCAACTACACTGAATTACAAATCAGTTAATCCCACCCTCCCCAGGTGCAACCGCCGGGTGTGAATTTAAGTATAACGTTAACCCAATTATTCCTATCCCCACTTCTTTGCAAAAGATCGCTGGGGAGGAAAGACCAATCAACAAACAGCCTAGTTTTACTGGCTTTGCAAAACCGGGAAAAAATAAACTCAACAAGTGTCCGCATGAACACTTAGTAAAATGGGTAAAGCCATCCCGCCGGGAAACACAGTAAGCCTGAACACAGGCACCACCACAGAGACGCAGTCCTGGAGAGCCTCAAGCCACCACTCGCCGGGGGAAACAAGCCTTTTTCAACCACGCGTGATTAAAACTCGGCAACCAGCCGGGTTTTCATGGTGTAACCGAGAAAACCCGCCGGAAAAGGCAACCCACCCCGTTCAGATTCAATCTGAATGCACCAAATAGACCGTGGAATTAGCCAAAGCACAACTAACCCAGGACACATAATTAGTTCGTGGAAATAGCCAATACACAACTAATCCAGAACACACAAATAGTCCGTGGAAATAGCCAATACACAACTAAACCAGGACACACATGACACAGTAGTACATATTTATAACATAAATCAATAACACTTGTACATGTGGAAAAGCTACGAGAGGCTGGCTAGGCCTAGGCAGACGGAAATAAAAAGTAATCATCTCGTAATATAAACAAAAAGCACTGAATTATATCACAACAGGAACCACCGTCAACACACCACTGTAGCAAAAAACTTCCCGGCAAAGGGAAGAACTGACTCGGGACCTAGAAAAAACTTCACTAAGTGAAGAAAAAACCCCGCTAGGAACGTCAGAGAAGAAAAAGCTACCTCATCAGAAAGATAAAAGGAAGCATAATAACGCGTAGTGAAAGCCGCCTACATCACAAAGCTAGCTAACTGCGAAAAAGTTCACGCGTCCACCACGGGACCACGAGGGTACACCCGAAATAGATGCCCCAAACACATGACCCAAAATACACTGCACTGCAGGCAACCCGCCCAGGACACCCCTGCTACGCATATCCTAACCTTACTCGATACATCCCGGAGTAAACAAATGAGAAAAAACTCACTAGGGACGCAACAAATACGGAACTAGCGGAGCGTGGGGAGGCACGTCCGGGAAGGGTGAGCGCAGAGCAGAGAAGGAAGAATGACGCCTGAGTCAGCGTCTGGTCAAAGATTCACACAAGTACATCCACGATTATATGGAAAGCTTATGAATAGTTATTCTTATTTTCTTTTTCTTTTTATTTGTTAAGAAGTTTTTTCGTAGTGAGAACCCAATTTCATAATGACTGAACCATGATTGAGGTTGCGTGCGCTCATGATGAAGGCTCCTCAATTTTTTATGCTCTGCGCGGTAGATTCAAACTACGGCGGATGAGTGTTTGAAGAGGGTGCCTTATGTAATAGGCATAATCGTCAATGATGGCGGGGCCACTAATAAATATTAGGTTTTCTTTATCTCCTTGCAGGAGTCAAACCTATAATTAGGGTCACCCTTCCGATGGGATTTTTATGGTTCAGTAATACTGAACAGTAAAACAAGGACGTATCTCAGGGTGTTCCGTGGGGTCCCCGCCGGGAACAACACTCAGAACGAGATAAAAAACATTCAGACATGTTGTTCATCCCTATATATATACAATGAAGGGTCACCCTTCCGACGGGATTTTTATGGTTCAGTACTACTGAACATTAAAACAACAAAGTATCTCAGGGTGTTCCGTGGGGTCCCCGCCGGGAAACACTCAGAACGAGATAAAAAAACATTCAGTATTCAAAGATATGTACAAAGTATACGAGCTGTGATACAATGGATAAGTGTTGTGATTAAAATTTCTCTGTAGTAATGCCTACGGGAAATGTTGTTGAGGTACAGTAGTACAACAATGGTTTCTTTCAGTGGGATACACTGTTGAAGCAATTTAATTTTAAGAGTTCTCGGTAGTTGCAACTACGAGTAGCATTTAAGTAAGTACATCTGCGATAGTACAAGAATTTATTCTATTTATGTGTCTAATTTTAAGGAATATACACATTAGAATAATGGGGTTTATTTATTAGTGGCCCCTCCATCATTGACGATTATGCCTATTACATAAGGCACCCTCTTCAAACACTCATCCGCCGTAGTTTTGAATCTACCGCGCAGAGCATACAAATTTGAGGAGCCTTCATCATGAGCGCACGCAACCTCACTCATGGTTCAGTCATTATGAAATTGGGTTCTCACTACGAAAAAACTTCGTAATAAATAAAAAAGAAAAAGAAAATAAGAATAACTATTCATAAGCTTTCCATATACTCGTGGATGTACTTGTGTGGATCTTTGACCAGACGCTGACTCAGGCGTCATTCTTCCTTCTCTGCTCTGCGCTCAACCTACCCGGACGTGCCTCCCCACGCTCCGCTGGTTTCGCATTTGTTGCGTCCCTAGTGAGTTTTTTCTCATTTGTTTACTCCGGGATGTATCGAGTAAGGTTAGGATATGCGTAGCAGGAGTGTCCTGGGCGGGTTGCCCGCAGTGCAGTGTATTTTGGGTCGTGTGTTTGGGGCATCTATTTCGGGTGTACCCTCGTGGTCCCGTTGTGGACATGTGAACTTTTTCACGGTTAGCTAGCTTTTTGATGTAGGCAGCTTTCATTACGCGTTATTATTGCTTCCTTTTATCTTTCTGATGAGGTAGCTTTTTATTCTCTGACGTTCCCAGCGTATTTTTCTTCACTTAGTGAAGTTTTTTCTGGGTCCCGAGTCAGTTCTTCCCTTTGCCGGGAAGTTTTTGCTACAGTGGTGTGTTGACGGTGGTTCCTGTTGTGATATAATTCAGTGCTTTTTGTTTATATTACGACATGTTTACTTTGTATTTCCGTCTGCCTAGGCCTAGCCAGCCTCTCGTAGCTTTGCCACATGTACAAGTGTTATTGATTTATGTTATAAATATGTACTACTGTGTCATGTGTGTCCTGGTTTAGTTGTGTATTGGCTAATTCCACGGACTATATATGTGTCCTGGATTAGTTGTGTATTGGCTAATTCCACGGACTATTTGTGTGTCCTGGGTTAGTTGTGCTTTGGCTAATTCCACGGTCTATTTGGTGCGTTCAGATTGAATCTGAATGGGGTGGGTTGCCTTTTCCGGCGGGTTTTCTCGGTTACACCATGAAAACCCGGCTGGTTGCCGAGTTTTAATCACGCGTGGTTAAAAAAGGCTTGTTTTCCCCGGCGAGTGGTGGCCTGAGGCTCTCCAGGACTGCGTCTCTGTCGTGGGGCCTGTGTTAAGGCGTACTGTGTTTCCCGGCGGGATGGCTTTACCCATTTAACTAAGTGTTCATACGGACACTTGTTGAGTTGAGTTTTTCCCGGTTTTGCAAAGCCAGTAAAACTAGGCTGTTTGTTGATTGGTCTTTCCTCCCCGGCGATCTTTTGCAAAGAAGTGGGGATAGGAATTTTGGGGTTAACGTTAAAAATTCACACCCGGCGGTTGCACCTTGGGAGGGTGGGATTAACGAATTTGCAAAATTCAGTGTAGTTAACCAGACAATCGAGGGATACGATACGTATCGCCGCCATTCAAAATACGGCGATCTAGAACGCTTCGGGAGAAGCCAGATCTAGCATTTAAGACAGGCTTCCCAGTTTTTGATCTGCGAGATAATACGGGGGCCGGCGTCTTTTAGGGGTTTTTCCAGTAAGAACTTAACAAACACCACTGGGAAGACTGCGTCATTTATAAAAAGCCATGCTGGTCTTTATATTATGTCAGAGGATATTCATAAATCTTTTGGACAAGTTAAGATATTCTGAAATCTTTATACATGAACCTTCCGCGTAGCGAGCCGTGATAGTTGTGTATTATGTCTCGTTACCCGGCGGGTTGTCTAACACTTGTGTTCGAACATGTTGGTGTAGCCTTATGAGCATTAATTCCTGGAAATTTTCTTTTTTCCAGGGCTGAGTTCCGGCGAGTCTTTCGAGAACCTGGAGTAAACCGGGGGTGGGTTCGTGTTTTCCACCAGTCTCTGTCATGGCTACCCTAGACCCTGTTTTTGCCTTGTGTATTGCTCCCTCATGTTCAGGTATCCCTATCTTTGCACACACTCTTTGCATTAGATGTGTTAAATGTTTAGATCGCTCAAGGGGTTTGTGGGTAACGGGAAACTGTATCTTCTGTACTCAATTGAGTGTCAAAGTGTTGCGGGACAATAGTAGATCCGCGGCGGTCGCTTTGAGGGAGGTCAGGCAGCAGTTGTCAAGTTATGCTACCACAGTGGCTCATAAAGCGCTGCAATGTCATAATGTGATTCTTTGGGATAAATTACTGATTGAGCACCCCCCTATTAAACGTACCTCTAGAGTAACTGTACGAAAGTCGGCAGAGACTGGGCAGGGTACAGCACTTTCTCTGGTCCCTACCACTTCTAAGAGACCTCGTAAACCCACGCCCCCGGTGACAGCTTCCACGTCACGGGCGCGGTCCAGGTCCAGGTCGCCCCTCAGACAACAGACGCCTAGTCATTCTTCTTCACCAGTAAGAAAGAGGAGCAAAGAGGAAAAGTCCAAGGACAGCTCTAGTGAAAGATCGGATAAGTCTAAGAGCAGTGAAAGATCTAAGTCACACCGCAGCCACAAATCTTCCAGGAAAGATTCTAAGGAACGAAAGGCCTCCCGGCGTTCGCCGGAGCCTCGTGCCTCACTTTTTGCCTCTACTCCCGACTTATCTAGTGTCCAATCTGATGGGGCGGGAGTGGAGTCAGAGACTGTGGTGGGGGTGTTGCCGGCGGACAGGTTCCCAATGGATATTACACACTTAGAGTTAGAGAGTTCTGTAGGCAGTGATCGCCCTTTAGAAGAGTCTAATGGGGGCTCAGTGGTTGATGGTGTATCTGACTCCCAAGGGAGTTCGGGGCAAGGCCTGGGTGTATGGCGGTATTCCCAACCAGGGCATGAAGGCCCATGTCTGGTTCAGGAGCCACAGGTACGGACGGACGTCCACCGGGAGGCTGTGATCCCATCATCCATTCCTGACTTAACTTGGCACCAAGACGAGGTTCCGGCTTCGGTGGAACCCTCTCATGATGGGCCAGATGACAAGGATGAGGTGTCTATAATCTCTGACATGGAAGTGCAAGAGTCGGGTTCAGTTCTAGACGACTCACAAGATAGGAATGATTCACAAGATAGGAATAATTCACCTCTGAGTTCTTCATCTGCTAAATTTGTCACGGCGGAGGAAATAGATGGGTTGTTAGTTACTGCTCTAACAACAAAAAATGGCCAACAGCCGGAGATTCCTACAGTGGACCTGGGAGCTCCCATGACAAGTTCAAGTGTTCGGCCTCTGATCGCTTCTATTGCTTTGACCAAGATTCCGCACCCTCCCTCTATATCACCTAATATGGTCACTAGGCCTACTTCGGCGGCACTGACTACTTCTAGTGTAAGGGTGGTAACGGATGTGAATCCTCCCCGTTTAGATAAAGCACCGTTAAGAAAGGTAGCTATGCCCCTGTTATACGGTCCAGATGATTCATGGGTTCAAATGATCCAAACTAAGCCAGAGGCGGCGCAGCCCACTTTGTCAGGGGAACTTCCAGTGCCTCGTGAGTGGGTAATCCAGGGAAATAAATCTAGAAAGTTACGAGCCTTGGATATTGCGGGTAATGTACTTGATGTTAATATTAAGGCCATTCCGAACCATTATCACCATGACTATTTTGTGTATACAGCTACGCCTGCACTGCCCCCTGCCTCAGCTTCAAAACTGTTTTCTGACTGGACCAAGCATGACGGTTTTAATGATATAAAAGCACTGTCAGCTCTCACTCCAGAATTAGATTTACAAACGGTCACAGACACAGCCGCTAACCCAGTGTTGAAGGTGGGGCAGTTGGGTCCAGGACCTTGGGTGGAATGGGAGGTAGAGGCTCAGAACTTTGCGACCACCTTCACCTCAAAATCTTCGCACCAGATTCCTCAGGACAGCCATTCTTGGTTCTCTATGCCAGTCTTTTCAGCCGGCGGAGTTCCATCTGCTTTGTTTGCTTTTTTAGCTGCCCCCAAAATCAATCTATGCGAACTTAAAGATCCTTTCACTACGCCTTCACCAGCTCACCTAGACCGGGAGTTTAGGCTACAGGGGAAGGCGTATAGACTTTTTTCCCAGTACATTGTTACGCACCAGGTGGCGAAATCTATGCTAAGATCTACTTAGGCAATCGCGGACGCGGAGGCCAGAAGATCGGTTGAACTATCTCGGCGATTACTCCTTCAGACTTCAATTCAGTCGTTGGGGGATATCCGCACAGCCTTGCTCGAGGCGGTGCGGGCGAGACAGGATCTTAGGATGTCCCTGGTGAGGAAACTTCCTGATAGAATTGCAAACCAGGTGGTCATGTCGCCGGTGCTAACTCCCTCGTTAATGTCCCCTGATGTGTGAAGAACTGTTTTCAATATGGCTCAGGCCTTTAAGCACAGTCCCACCCCTTCTAAGAAACCTGCTTTTAACTTTCCCAAACCCAAGCCAGTCGCAAAAGCTCAGCCGGGTGGGTCAAAGCCCTTTCATATACCTAAGTCCGCTTCCCCCCAAGGTCAGTACAGGTATAAACAAGGTAAGTTTGCAGGTCATAAAGGACGAAACTATAACAGACCGGGCCAGGGCCCGTCTTCTGCCAACGCCGGCCAGTCGGCTAAGCATCCACCACCACCACCACCACCAAAAAACTAAAGTCTCTCTCACTCCCAGGGCCGGTCTCACGGCGGGTGGATCAGAGGGTAGTACAGCCGGCGAACCCTTGTCTGCTAACTGGGTCGTTCCGGACGTGTCACCGCGCATGGCCAGTAAATACTTGGGCGAGGATGGTGGTACGCAAGGGCATCACCTGGCAGTGGCTCCGGCGACCTCGTTTTCGTCAGCCGACAAAGGCAAATTTAGTTTCAATAGAGGTGGAGTCACTGGTCCAGGAAATGATCGCCAAGAATGTCATCATTCCGGTTCCTTAAAATTACCCAGTTTTCACATCCAAACTATTTCTAGTGCCCAAAAGGGACAGTGTTCAGATGAGACCAGTCGTAGACCTGTCTTATCTGAACCTCCATATTCACAACATGTCATTCAGGATGCTAACAGTAAACCAGATTAGGCTAACACTTCCGCCGGGAGGATGGATGTGTTCTTTAGACCTGACGGACGCGTATTGGCACGTCTCGGTAAACAAAAGATTTCAACGGTTTCTGGCCTTAAGAATAAAGCATCAGACTTATGTCTTTCAGAGGATGCCGTTTGGATTGAACCTAGCACCTCGCTTATTCACGAAATTAGTCCGGCAAGCACTGATGCCCTTGTTAAAGCAAGGGATCAGGATTTTAGAGTATCTAGACGACTGGCTAGTGGTGGCAGAGACGGAACAAGTATGCATAAATCATGTCAACATAACATTAAAACATGTCAAAACTCTAGGGTTCAAGGTCAACCTGGTAAAGTCAAACCTTGTTCCCTCAAGAGTAGTTCAGTGGATAGGGCTGGTCTGGGACACAGCTACTCTCACTCTGAGTCAGAGTGTGGACAATCGCAACAGATTTCGCAGGAAATTGTTTCTGTTCCTTTACAGTCTGACTACGACACGGAGAATCTGTGAGTCTCTGGTCGGCTCTCTCAACTGGATTCAACTAACTGTACAGTTGGGCCGGTTAAGAGTCCAACGTTTAATATTGGAGGGCAACAAATATTTTCCGCTATTGCCGGCGAAAAAATTATGGCCCATACCAAAATTAATCCACAACTTGCTAGCGGTCTGGGCGAAGAGGGAAACATTACACTCAGTCATGTCATGGACCTCTCCTCCGCCGACGGTATTGGTAGACACGGATGCGTCAGGAACGATAGATTGGGGCTTTCAGTCAAACCAAGGGCACCAGGGTCAAGGGCTTTGGTCCCATTTAGAAATCTCCCACATCAATGTCAAAGAATTACTAGTCCCCTTATATTTCCTTCAGGCTCACGGCTCTACTTTACGGGGCAAGTCGGTGGCCTTCAGAATGGACAATTTGAATGCAGTTCACTGTATTCAGAAACAAGGGTCGACGAGATCTCGGGGGTTGCTAAACGTGTCAGAAAAGATTTTTATTCTAGCCAACAGGCTGGACATTCAGCTTCACGCATCTTATCTCCCAGGCGTAGCAAACGTCTGGGCAGACGCTCTGTCTTGGAGACAGAGCACAACAGTAGAATGGGCGCTCAAGCAACCCATTTTCGACCAAATGATTGCGGAGCCTTACCATCCACAAGTGGATTTGTTTGCGTCAGAGGAGACTCACAAACTCCCACTGTACCTCACCCGCCGGACGATAACGCCGGCGGGCGGGCCAGACGCACTGGTGACAGACTGGAACAGGTGGAGTTCCATTTATCTGTTTCCGCCGCCAGATGCGTCTCTAATGTGCCACGTAGTAAACAAACTACAGGATTATCGGGGCGTAGTCTCGCTAATTGCGCCCCTGTGGCCGGCGCAGTTGTGGTACCAGCAATTGAAGATGTGGTGCCCGGACCCGGTATCACTCCCGGTGGGGTTTTTCCACTTAGAAACAATTGGCAACCTAAAGACCTTGCTGACTTTTGCATTATGGACATTCAGGAGGCCAAATGGCTAGCACCATATGGTAGAGACGTGACCAATAAATTCATGAATCAATATACCCAGTCTACTAAGCGACAGTATCAATCGCATTGGCAAGCCTTTACTTCTTGGATTCTTAGAACAGAACAAACTGTGCCCTCGGTGGCTTTGGTTTTAAATTATTTAACACCTTACGGTGTTTTAGCCAAAATAGGGCTGTTTACGTGATCATTGAAAATAAACAAGTATCTATAACGATCCTTTTATGATGGCTAGTTTTCTTGCAATAACCGTGCAACGCGAGTGCAAAAAGCATGTAATTAGGCACTTTCCCCATACAATTCCGTATATAGCGAGTGAGAGAGGGAGGGAGGAGGTGGGATTCGTGTCAGTAGGTTCGCCGCGGTGGTCTGGAGCAGTCATACGCTCGCTACTCTCCTGCCACCACTTGTCTCTCTCTCTCAGCAACATTACGTGCTGAAATTGCCACACGATATATGTCGAGCACCGCCACATAGTCCAGCTTTATTTAACTCGACTTATGTGTCTCGCCGCTAATTAAGGGTTAAATTATCTGTTCGAGCAGAAACGTTTATCTGTAGTAACGTTAAAAAATCACTTAACAGCGATTAGGATGCCGTTTTTGGACCTTACCGGTCTCTCCATACCAGTTGCGGAGGAAAAAGGTTTTATGAGGGCATGTTTTAAACTCCGCCCACCTCCCCGTCAGCTCATGCCTACCTGGTCTCAGGACAAGGCATTGTCATTACTTCATTCCCGTCTGTACCAAAATACTGCAGACTTTACATTACTTTTAAAAAGGGCAGTATTCCTTATGGCCTTGGCTACCTGGAACAGAGTATCTGAACTGGCGGCGATGAGCAACACGCCTAATTGCCTCAGGTTTGGTAGGCTTAATGAGTGTATTCACATTGCACCTTCCCCAGGGTTCATAGCCAAGAATGAGCACAGTGAACATGTGTTTTCAGAGTTCACGGTGCCGGCGTTGAAAAGGGGATAGGTGCACCATAATTTATGTCCAGTGCAAGCTCTAACCAAATATTTGAGAGTGGCACCTCTAAATCACCACGGTGCTTTATGGGTAGCAAGTACGGGTAAACGCTTGATGAAACGTAGACTGGCTTCTCTCTTGGTTGAGGTCATTAAGGAGAGTAATCCCGGCGTTGTGGGTAGGGCCCACGATTTACGCAAGTGGGTGGCTTTGTTACGTTTCCTTAAGAATTTTTCTGTTGAAGATATTACGTCCACACAGTTGTGGGCCTCTAATCATACGTTTTTGACTCGTTACCTTTCAGTAGCTCTAGACAAACCTTCCTTGCCATGTATAACTTTAAGGCAAAGGGTCTAGGTGGCCCCTAGTAATGTACATTTGTCTGTACTATTCATTACAGGAAATTGTGCTAGTACAATTATAGTACAAACAACAGTGTTGTTGTAAGTAGTTTTTGGGCTGAGAAGCAATCTAATTTAAGCATTGGTTATATTTTGCAAGATATATCCACTAATTGTATGGTGTTTATATGTGCACATGTAAACTTATAAGTTTTATTTTTTCACCACTTAATTTAAGTAGGGTGCCTTGTTAACTGGCGGATCTGTTCTCAGAATCTCAGAGTTAACCCCTTTTTATCAAGCAGGCTTCTTTGAAGCACGCTCCTGCTTGTACCCATTTTGTATATATGTGCTGTATAAAGTTTATGCGCCAAATATATCTTTTATACAAAGTAAGAATACTATGCGGTTGTTTGATTATCTGCCTTTGCTAGAGTTATGATATGATTACGAATGTCCCCCTCCAGTCTTAGATATCAGGCATAATCGTCAATGATGGAGGGGCCACTAATAAATTATAGGTTTGACTCCTGCAAGGAGATAAAGAAAACCTAATATTTAGTAGTGGCCCCGTAATCATTGACGACTGGGGGCCCTCCCGACCATCCCCTTCCCATTCGTTGATGTATTGAGGTTTTTGGTTTACTTGATATGTCAGTGAAGGAAGAATGACGCCTGAGTCAGCGTCTGGTCAAAGATCCACACAAGTACATCCACGAGTATATGGTAAGCTTATGAATAGTTATTCTTATTTTCTTTTTGTTTTTTATTTGTTACGAAGTTTTTTCGTAGTGAGAACCCAATTTCATAATGATTGAACCATGAGTGAGGTTGCGTGCGCTCATGATGAAGGCTCCTCAAATTTTTATGCTCTGCGCGGTAGATTCAAAACTACGGCGGATGAGTGTTTGAAGAGGGTGCCTTATGTAATAGGCATAATCGTCAATGATTACGGGGCCACTACTAAATATTAGGTTTTCTTTATCTCCTTGCAGGAGTCAAACCTATAATATGTGCACATGTAAACATAAAGTTTTATTTTTCACCACTTACTTTAAGTGGGGTGCCATTAACTTTCAGATCTGTGAACAGATTCTCATAGTTACCTTTTTCCTCAAGCAGGCTTCTTTAAGCACGCCCCTGTCTGTACCCCTTTTTATATGTTGTATAAAGTTTATACATAAATATACAGTTTTACAAAGTAAGAATACTATGTGGTTGTTTGATTATCTGCCTATTCTATTTGCAAAGGTCATGATATGATTACGAATGTCCCCCTCCAGTCTTAGATATCAGGCATAATCGTCAATGATGGAGGGGCCACTAATAAATTATAGGTTTGACTCCTGCAAGGAGATAAAGAAAACCTAATATTTAGTAGTGGCCCCGTAATAATTGAAGACTGGGGCCCTCCCGACCATCCCCTTCCCATTCGCTGATGTATTAAGGATTTTGGTATACTTGATATGTCAGTGAAGGTGGATAGATGCGCTAGCCAGCGTCTGGTCCAAGAATCCACAAAAGTACATCCACGGAATATGGAAAGCTTATGAATAGTTATTCTTATTTTATTTTTATTTTTTATTTGTTACGAAGTTTTTTCGTAGTGAGAACCCAATCATAAAGACGAACCATGAGTGATTTTGCGTGTGCTTATGATGAAGGTTCCTCTGAGCTCTGCGGCGGTAGTTTCAAACTGCGCTTATGGGCGTTTGAAGAGGTAGCCTTATGTAATAGGCATAATCGTCAATGATTACGGGGCCACTACTAAATATTAGGTTTTCTTTATCTCCTTGCAGGAGTCAAACCTATAGTGGTGCCAGCATGTCACTAACAAATCATTCGAGTTTCGAAGGATAACGGCGATGCCCCCCCTCGTAATCACGTTTTATGCCACCCACAATTAACATCTTTTGGCCTTAAACAGAAGACCATTCCGCCGGCCGATTTAAAAAAAGTGGAGAACCACACATCGCCACGCAAATCAAGGCAAAACAATCGCCGCACAAATCACGGCGACGCCGGGAAATAAACTCACCCTTTTCGATCTTGTAGCTGCCAGTTCGACTGTTTTGCTTTATCATGGGCGAATTACCCGCCGGATATAGAATACAAAAACTCCCGTGTTAGAGGTTGAAGATGGCCGGGGTTGATTCATGTATCACAAGACGAATGAGGTCGGTGTTTTTTGGCACTAGGGTAAGAAGTTTATTAATTGGTAGCACATAATAGGCTACACAATACTCAATTACATTTCGGGGAAATGTTTAAGGTAAAGGGAATTAAGATTGTTTAAATGTTACTCAAACTTTATTCCTTTTTTACAAATTAATAGCTCACCCTTTTCGATCTTGTAGCTCCCAGTTCGACTGTTTTGCTTTATCATTGGCGACTTACCCGCCGGATCTAGAATAAAAAATCCGTGTAGCGCTCGAGGATCGCCGGGGTTGATTCATGTATCACAAGACGAATGAGGTCAGTGTTTTTGCACTCGGGTAAGAAGTTTATAAATTGGTAGCACATAATAGGCTACACAATACTCAATTACATTTCGGAGGAATGTTTAAATTAAGGGGAATTAAGATTGTTTAAGAATTATTCAAACTTTATTCTGTTTTACAAATTAGTAGCACGTAATAGGCTACACAATACTCAATGACATTTCTGAGGAATGTTTAACGTAAGGGGAATTAAGATTGTTTAAGTGTTATTTAAACTTTATTATTTTTTACGTAGAGATATACAGTATAATTATATTAATTATTCCAGCCTAGCGTGTCCTTATGAGCATTGATTCTTGAAAACATTTCTCACACAGGTTCGACAGTGAAACACCTAGGAAGATGAATATCTCTGTGGCGGTGAGGAGGTAATCATAGATAAGAGTATTTTCTCTTTCTGTGCAGCTCTGGGCTGTCAGAGATTAGCGATTATGGGGCACTTACTCTGGGTGAAGTGTGTCCCTTACCTAGACCATTCGAGAGGTCGGTGGTTATCAAAAGCTTGTCCCAAATGTTCAGCCCTCCGCACTGCCTTGATTAACAATGGAGATAGTCAATGTAAGGCTATCCTTCAACACATTAAAATTTGAATAGGTAACATATTGTAAGACAATGGCTCATAAATCCCTCCAGTTGGATGATCAAACTCTGAGGATTCATTAATGTGTCCAGTTATTACCTCACCCCTTCCGGGATCTTCTTCGGAAGACACTTCCTCCCGCCACCGAAAGAGACCTCGGACCAAACCCCCGTCAGATGACCAGGAGGCTAAGAGGTCCCGCTCAAACTTGGACTCCGCAGTAGCCACCGGGGACAAGTCAAAGTCGAGCCGGCATAAGACGTCCTCCTCATCAAGAAGGAAGACAGCTGAGGACCCGTAAAAATAAAGACAGAAATCCTCAGCGGAAAGAGAGACATCAAGAGACACATCTATGCGGTCTCAGGCTATTCCCCCCAATTTACTAATCCTACACCGGAACATGTCGTTTTACCTGTTATTATGTTCCTTCCAACAACCAACTATACTCCTAAAATCGATTAATGAAATTTACAAACACATGTGGCAGTCCGTGGATTCGAACCCAGGACGCTCACACCAAAAATCAACACCTTCTGCATCGCACCACGAAGACAGTTAAAGGATGGTGGACACTGCCTATGATTTATTATGCAACTTCGAATCCTGCATATCAATCTAAGCATGTACACATCCCAACTGCAACTCACGTAGGCTATTGTCAGGGGAAGAAATAAGTGGCAGTGTAGTTTCTTACCGGCGGAGACATGAGAGCTCCCCAGACCGGCATTCACAAACAGATACATATGAAACCGATGCACAGGTTGATGAGTCTCGGTGGGAAACTCAACCAGCTCCATCAACCCGGTCAACGGGATCACTAACGAAGGGGCCACTTAGAGATATTTACCAACAGGGGGGTTATACTAAGGAAATGGGGTCTAGCCAAAGACCAGTCTCTCAATTATCTGAGACGCAGGGCTCAGAGATATCACAATCGGTACTTACTCCACTATACTCCCCAACCTCGCACACACCCTGGTTACAGGTGAATTACCTGTACCTGAACACTGGGTTATAGAGGGAAGGGAAAAGAAGACATTAAGGGCCAAGAACCATTTGAGAGAGGTACTTGATGTTGTTATTAAGGCCTTCCCAAAAAATTTCAATTCCTAGTTTTTTGTGTACTCATCATCCCCCACCTTGCCTCCTACTTCCGCCGGAAAACTGTTTTTGGACTGAAGGGTTACATGTGTAGCATTAAGGCAGAAAGTCTAGTTTAAAACTGATTTAGGGATATAAAAGGGGGGGGGGGGGAGTATCCTAGCTAAGGACTCTGCTTGCCTCTGAAATGAGACAAAATGTAACAAGTATTAAGGTCATATGATAATCCGTTCCTTAGGCTAAAGTAAGCCTACTCAGGAACATGGATTAATTTTTAGGTGAAACACTATGGATGCAATAGGGTTTCCAATATACCCAATAATCTCAGGGATTAGAATTGGAGTAAGAGTACAAATATTTTGGTAATACAGTACCTAAGGCCATGAAGACATGTAGGCCTACATATTAATAAAATTGGGTGATAATGAATGTTTCATTTAATCTGGTGTTACACCAACTGTTCTAACAAACTTAAAAGGGCTAACACCACAGGCTTCCCTTAAGAAACGCCGCCTATAAATAAGAGTGTATATGGTGAGGAGACTTACGGCGAAGATCGGTAGAAAATTATTCTTATCCAATATCTTTACAGCTACCTTAATCTCTAACGAAGCATAGAGAACAATGAATTTCCTCCTAGACCAACATCCTGCCACCACTACTAAATTCAAGGGTGAGCAGGCAGCTAAACAAAGTTTCAGAACTAAAAGTTCCTTTCGTGGTCAGTCACAGTTCAATCAGTCAGCCAAGACTTTCACAACCCCTGCTCATACCGGGACACCTAAAGGGCGCGGTAACCTCAGGGGTAGAAGGAGGTGGTTTCGGGGCCAACATAGGGGTAATCCCAGTAGGGATGGTAGCAAGACCTCTCATCCCCCCGTACCAAAGTCAGAGTCACATTCCTCCTCCAAGATCTGAGACACACCACATGACTCTCTCACTCCCAGCGCCAAGGCAAGGCGAGATGGATCCGAGAGTAGTACTGCCGGACAAGACCAGTCATATGACTGGCAATTCCCGAGATTATTTCCGGGCATAGCCCCGGCGAACATGGGCAAGGACAGTGGTCCGCAAAGGTCTCTCGTGGCGGTGGTCCTGGCGACCCCGTTTACGTTTTCCCCACATAATTCAATCATGTTCCATTGAAGGCGGGATCCATTATCGAAGAGAGGGCACAAAAGCAGATCATAATCCCCAGTCCTACGTCAATGCCAGTGTTCATATCCCGGTTGTTTTTGGTGCCAAAGAGGGACAGTGTTAAGATGAGGCCGGTGATCGACCTCTCATATCTCAACACCCACATTCACAATCAGTCAGTCAGCATGCTGACGGTGAATCAGATCAGGTAGTCACTCCCGCCGCAGGGCCGGATGTGCTCAACAGATCTGAAAGATGCCTATTGGCATGTCCCAATCAACAAACGTTCTCAGAGGTTTCTAGCCTTACACAAGGGGAATCAAACATTTGTCTTTCAAAGAATGCCCTTTGGATTATATCTAGCACCCCGAGTTTTTCACAAAACTAGTTCGACAGGCGTTACTACCATTGCTCAAACAGGGAATCATGATTTTATGGTACCTAGATGATTGGCTAGTGGTAGCCCAATCCAAGATAAAGCGCCTACATCATGTTCAACTAGTGTTAGACCATGTTAAAACCTTAGGGTTCAGGGTAAACTTAGGAAAGTCATCTCTCCTCCCCACCCAGCAAATCCAGCGGGTGGGCCTTATCTGGGATACCGAGTTACTAACTCTGAGTCAGAGTGTGGACAACCGTCAGAAAGGAAACTCTCCCGGTTTCTACACTCGCGGACGACAACGAAGAAATTCTGGGAATCCTGGGTGGGCTCACTAAAATTGGATACAGCTGACGGTACCATTAGGTCGTCTGAAGGTCAAAAAGAATTATCTTATAAGGAAACAAGTGTTTGCCACTTTCACAGGCGGAAACACTAAGGACAATTCCAACTTTAATCCACAGCCTCCTGACGGCTTGGGCGAAACCAGAAGTAATTCACTCCTCCTTGACTTGGATAGCTCCACCTCCGACAGTTTGGGTAGATACAGACGCGTCAGGAACCCTGGGATGGGGTTACCAATCAAACTTAGGCCATCAGGGTCAGGGTCGATGATCAACTTCAAATCATCTTCATATCAATGCCAAGGAGTTGCTAGTCCCACTATTCTTTTTACAGGAGCACAGCATGAGCCAGGCGGGAAAGTCCCTAGCCTTCAGAATGGACAATTTGACTGCAGTGACATGCATTCAAAAGCAAGGGTCAGTAAGATCAAGAGTGTTACAAGGGTTGTCGTAAAAGATGTTTCGTCTAGCCGCGAGGCTAGGGACTTATCTTCATGCGACATATCTGCCCGGCGTGGCGAATGTATGGGCGGATGCTATGTCCTGGAGACAGAATACTCAAGTAGAATGGGCTCTCAGACAAAACATCTTTCAAAAGCTGATTGCAGAGCCCTACCATCCACAAGTAGACTTGTTCGCATCAGAAGCATGCCACAGGCTGCCCCAGTACCTCACACGCCGGAATCTCACTCCGGCGGGAGGGGTCCGGACGCATTGCTGGTAGCGGGGAACAAATGGAGCTCCATTTATCTGTTTCCACCTCCAGACGCATCCTTAATGTGCAAAGTAGTTCACAAACTACGGGATTATCGGACCATGGTCTCAATGATCGCACCCTGGTGGCCGGCTCAAGTGTGGTACAACCAGTTGAAGATGTGGTGCGAGAACCCGGTGTCGCTCCCGATCTCGTATTTCCACTTAGAGACAATTGGAAACCTCAAGACCTCGCTGACTTTTGCCTTGTGGATATTCAGAAGGCCAAGTGGCTAGGCCAGTTTGGGGAAACCGTGACTCACAAGTTGATTAATCAATATGCTCTATCAACACGACGACAGTACCAATCACACTGGAAGTCATTTACTACCTGGCTTGTAGAAACTGGTCAACGACAGTCCTCGGTGGCTCTGGTGTTTAATTATTTAAATTACCTATTAGACGTTCAAAGTTGTCAGTTGTCACATTAAGGAATCACCTCACAGCAATTAGGACACCATTTTTAGACTTAACTGGTTGGGCTGTACAGGAGGCGGAAGAAAAGGGATTTATGAGGTCATGCTTAAAGTTCCGCCCTCCCCCTAGTCAACTCACACCCACCTGGTCTCTGGATCGAGCCCTTGAAATGCCTCAGTCCCGTAAATATTACAAAGATCCTCCCTTTGATCTAATACTTAAAAAGGCCATTTTTCTAATGGCACTGCCTACGGGTGACAGGGTGTCTGAGTTGGCGGCGATGAGTTCGGACCCAACCTGTCTAAGATTTAAAAGGCGCAACATAGGGGTACATATTGCTCCTGCTCCTAACTTTATTGATAAGAATGAACATTCTAATCATGTATTTACAGAGTTCAAAATTCCTGCTCTGAAACAGGGTGACAGGCACCATTTATTGTGTCCAGTGCAGTCACTTAGGTTATTTATGAGGGCTTCCTGGCCATCACAGGTGGGAGCCCTCTGGGTTTGAAGGACAGGTGTCCGATTACAAAAACGCCGGCTAGTTGCGTTATTAGTGGAAGTCATTCGAGAGAGTAACCCGGGCGTGTTGGCAAGATCACACGATATCCGTAAATGGGCGGCATCACTTCGATTCCTCCATAATTACTCTCTAGAAGATATTCAGCAGACCCAATTGTGGTCATCAAATCATACTTTTCTCACACGTTACCTGTCCGTCAATCTCATGAAACCTTCTCGTACATGTGTAGCATTAAGGCAGAGAGTCTAGACTGTGTTAAGCTGATTTTGTGAAAAGGGGGGGGGGGTGGAGTATCCTAGCTAAGGACTCCACCTGCCTCTGAAGTGAGACAAAATGTAACGAGTATTTAGGTCATGTGATAACCGTTCCCTAGGCTAAAGTAAGCCTACCCAGGAACATTGATTAATTTTTAGATGAAACACTATGGATGCAATAGGGTTTCCAATATACTCAATAATCTCAGGGATTAGATCTAGAGTATAAATATTTTTGGTAACATTACCTAAGGCCATGAATATGTAGGCCTACATATTAATAAATTTGGGTGATAATGAATGTTTCATTTCCCCTGGAATATATAAACTGAACGAATAGTTTATTCCTGTGTTACACCAACTGTTCTATGAACCTTAAAGGCGTTAACACCACAGGTTTCCTTTAAGAAACGCCGCCTGTAACCTTCTTTTATATTTTCTTTGATATAAAACTGACCTGATTAGTACATGTTCCTTGGACTGTACCTGGTTTATTAGTGGTATGCGATGTTTATGATGAATGTCCCACCTTCAGTCTTGAGAATTCAGGCGCATCGTCAATGATGAAGGGGCCACTAATAAATTGTTGGTTTGAGTCCCGAAGGGAGGAAGGAAAACCTAATATTTAGTAGTGGCCCCGGAATCATTGACGATGTTGGCCCTCCCTTCCATCCCCTTCCCATTCATCTGCTACATTTTTGAGAGTCTCGATATGTCAGATTAAAGACGAACGCTCGCAGTAAGCGGGATGGCGAGCGGTACCCAAGAGCAGAGGTCTGGGAAGTGCAAGCTAGGTCAAGTTTAATTTTTATTTTTATTTATTTATTTTACTAGTTTCTTCTAGTAGTGGACCCACATCATAAGGACGAGTCCGTGAGTGGTATTATTAATTAGCGGCGAGCAACATAAGAGCGTATCGCTCACGATGTAAGGCAATCGTATTTTGAGTTCTCCTTGGGCGGGAAGTTTGAACAGCAAGCTTGGTGTTCAAAGATTGGCCATTACCTACGTAAGGCGCATCGTCAATGATGAAGGGGCCACTACTAAATATTAGGTTTTCCTTCCTCCCTTCGGGACTCAAACCTATAATATATACAGTATATATATATATATATATATATATTGCTCTTTACGTTCTTGCTATCGAAAAACATATAATAAACAATTCAAAATATGCGTTGACTGTATTGATTCAATTATTCAAATGAAAAAAACAATGAAAAACTCACACACATGCTGACGAATTGGTTATCAGAAATGTAACAGTATAAATTAATGTTATGTTTCTATAACTGGAAAACAAAAGGAACTGAATAAATAGATGAAGGAATTTAGTATTCTGGTTAGAGCGACTGCAAAAACTAACGGATTTGACCTCTAGAAGAAATGTTAAATATTTTGTCAAGAACAATTATAGGAAAAAGGCAAACTCTGAAACTGCTACCCCTGTTCCACATGTTTCCAAACGATCTAGTCACTTAGGGTTTGTGTCTTGGTTGTGTTATGTTCACGTGTCTACCTTTTGTGTAACTATTGATCAAATAAACCTACCAGACAGGATGTTGGTCCCACTCCACACCTTTTATTTAACCAATAGGCTATCAAGTGGAATGCTTAACCTTTTCAGTAACGTTACGTCTATATTTTGATTTGTCTTATACCGCCTATGAATTATCTTTAGAAATCAAAAGCGTAAACTGCATCTCAATTATCTCTTTGTCTCTCTCAACCCCTTTCTAGCCTTTAATCGTCTAATGGTAGCCAACATAATATAAACAATGCGGCATGGCTTACTAAAAGGGTCAACATGAATATCACCGTGAAATGAAGGCTAATACTTAATAGGCGAGCCCACTCATGCGGATCCTGTGTTCAAGTCATGTGGAAGATAAGTGACTTAAAATATGACATATATACTGTATACTGTATACTTGTTGAGCTCATTCAATAGCTTACATTTGATCAATCCAAAAAACAACAGGTATAAATAGTTAGCATGTTAATTGACACTGATGGGCCCTGGGCCAACATTATAGTTTTGTAGTGTCTGGAATATCCCATATCTAGCCAACAATCAAACGGATCACAGATAGCACTTATCTGTGATCCGTTTGACATGTGCTATCTGTGGGCTCGCCTATTAGGACACCCCAGTTATGCTATGAAGGAAGTAGTCGAAATAATTTTAGTTCCTTGAAATCGAGAAGTAATTTCAAAGTTTAAAAAATATAATTTCACGTTGACCAAAATAAAACGAAGCAAAACATGAATTAAGTCCTTATATTGTCTGCTTATACAGTATGTCCACACATCATTAAGTCCTTATATTGTCTGCTTATACAGTATGTCCACACATCATTAAGTCCTTATATTGTCTGCTTATACAGTATGTCCACACATCATTATACAGTATGTCCACACATCATTAAGTCCTTATATTGTCTGCTTATACAGTATGTCCACACATCATTAAGTCCTTATATTGTCTGCTTATACAGTATGTCCACACATCATTAAGTCCTTATATTGTCTGCTGTATGTCCACACATCATTATACAGTATGTCCACACATCATTAAGTCCTTATATTGTCTGCTTATACAGTATGTCCACACATCATTAAGTCCTTATATTGTCTGCTTATACAGTATGTCCACACATCATTAAGTCCTTATATTGTCTGCTTATACAGTATGTCCACACATCATTATACAGTATGTCCACACATCATTAAGTCCTTATATTGTCTGCTTATACAGTATGTCCACACATCATTAAGTCCTTATATTGTCTGCTTATACAGTATGTCCACACATCATTTTATACATTTAATATAATTATAATCTTTCTCATTTACAATATTATCGCATACTCTGGATTGCAATCATGATACTATATTGCATGATTATATATAGTGTTTATTATTCGCATCCATCACCAGTTCCATATCAGAAAGCACCATTAT
Source organism: Paralithodes platypus (assembly GCA_032716605.1). Classification (NCBI taxonomy): domain Eukaryota; kingdom Metazoa; phylum Arthropoda; class Malacostraca; order Decapoda; family Lithodidae; genus Paralithodes; species Paralithodes platypus. Next base: position 54,854,386 of record CM064486.1, on the reverse strand, counting down.
GCAATACTGGAAAATAAATTCACATAGGCATTATTCATCTACAGATAAGTGTTTCTTCCTAACCTTAATAACCTAGGAAAGTTCGTGGTAACGGTGACAGGACAACTCAACCAATATCTCTCAACCAGCGCCAACTCAACCAATACTCTTAGGTTAGGTTAGGTCAACTTAGAGTTAGAACTCCTGTATAGAGTTCGAGAATTCTTCACTGACTAGCAGTTGGTCATAATATTATAAAAGTCATGTGAGTTCTCAGATGGATTAATGTTCACCTGTGAAGTGGATGTGGAATAGTTGCATTGAGGCAGTTGGAAAAAATCAAAATAAAGCTATTAGATAAATCAAATAACCCTGCAATCACACAGGACTTTCCTCCATTATCCATACAAAGAGATGTTGCACAGCAAATGTTCCTACAAACTTGTTTCATTTGTGCCACCTATCCACATCTTTCCCCACAGTACTAGGGAAGCGGTAAACGCCTAGGAATTTACGCTCTCTCCTCCATAATGTAGAACTTCTGTTAATCAAAATTAATTTATCCCCAGAACACCTCTGAAAATCACTGCCTTGGAGTTGCTTCCACAAACTTACAATCTATAACATTTTAAACCCAGTTGTTATAAACAATTTAGGCACATAGACCTTTTTATATTTGTCTATATTTGTCCTTCCTCCATTCCTTGTCCCTTAAAAAAAAATCACTGGTTTAGTTGGCCCTGGTTGATTTAGTACTGGTTGAAAGCTAGTGGGTGGAATGTCTTACTGGTTGAGTTATCCGGAACCCGTGCTAATCTATACTTAATCACACACTCACAAAACCCTAGTGTATCATCAGGTGGCCATGGACTGTATCAAAAAACCTGTAAACCACATTAATTAAATTCATAAATATAAAGTTCTGCTCATTTATATCCGAGGGACACGTCCATAATTTTCAATAATGAACCACATATCACAGTCGAAAGGTATACAATTATCGTCAAAACAGTTTTTAAGGCCAGAGTCTATAAGAGAGATGATTCTAAGCATTGGGAGGAGACTTAACTCTTAACTTCTATATGTTATTTTCAAATAGAAGAAGGGAATGTTCTTCTTGGTCTTGTAGGCGTTAAAGGGCAACTCGGATACAAGAAGGAACATTAGTCCCTCCTAATGTTTAATTCCATTGTACTTATTATTTGGTAAACATATACTGTAGTTACTAATAACACTTCGAGGACCTTATGTGCATTTCTTTTCCTTGTGATATATATATTAGTGAATTTGATACATTTATCAAGAAATCACATTACCCAAGTGAAGCTTAGTTTATAACATGCACGAAGCACAGAGGCGAGACAGTGTTTATGATTAATACCTCTAATACCTTCAACTCCAACAACCATAAAGCAATGCACTACAATTTCAAGGTGACCTATCTAAGTTTCATGAGGTATGATTACCACAGCTAACTTTCTTATCGAAGACAATAAGGAAATGCACAGATATGTAAAGAGTCTGGAAAATAATGATTGTAACGAATATTATACCGGGAAAACTCAAACTCCATGTTTAATATTAAGCCTGGGGATACGTTCATTCTGATCAATCAGAACGTGATAGCTTCTGATTCTAAGAATCATGATTATGTGATCGCCACCTGATCGCAATCATACGCGATCATTCAAAGGTGTCCATTGCCGCACACATGTTGAGTCATCCAAACAATAAACAAGCCCCCGATTCTACCTCTTAGTACGCTATCGATTTTAGTTCACGAATTGACATACATTAAACTGTTAACAATCAACACCAAGCTTTATTTTGTTTATAAATATCCTCCACCATATCAGAAAATCCAAATTCATATGATATTGCCATTTTCACCTCCATGAACAATGCCGCCATTTTTAGCTTTGCGCTCACAGCTGTCTAAGCACGCTGACCAATTATTCACAGAAGTCAATGTTTGGCTATCATGTTGTTCACTTTACTGAACCATGATCGCTCAGTCATATGAATGCAACCTCCCAATTTTTTTTTTGGAGTTCAGAAGATAATTTTTCCACAACCGTGAGGTGATAGACAAAGTCACCTAGGACAGTGGTAGGAAAAGCGAACATTAGATAATATGTTAGGCGTCAATTGAGGTAAGGAACCATGGACATTCTGAGGCTATCTAGCATTGCCAAAATGAAAACACACACATCACATTAATAGCCTATGGTATTTATCACTTCTGGACATTCCTGATGAAAACGATCCAGGACGACCTATGGAAGAGGTTGTCCAAGAAACATGCATTCCATCACTATACTGTATATCCATAGAACGCTGAAGGCCAGAGGAGAGAATTCTGCAAATACTGCCATCAAGATTAGGTGGTCGTTGTGTCACTATAGCTAGTTTTGCTACGACCTCAAGAACATGAATCTCCTTGACCCGGACCGAGCCTCACACTAAGTTACAAATATAACAACAAATGTGACAGAAGAGATTCAAACTGAAGAACAGTGTCAAAACAAAAGAACAATTTCCAAATATCGAGAAGTATAAAGCAGCCGCATGAACTTCCAGTAACTCCTACAATATCTATGGAGAAGAGTTGAAAGCCAGAATAGAACAGGTTAACCTTAGTAGGCAGAGGAGGCTGAAGAGGATGAAGAGCTTAACCTGAATACATAAGAATTTACAGATTCCATGGTTTTTAAATAAGGTTGATCAGTAAGTGACTTGCATACCAGTGCCTGTGATATTAGCTTTTCTTTCACTTCGCTTACGTGAGTGTAATTAAGTCACAGGAAGCAAGCGGAACGATCAAGTTGAACGTAATCTTCTTGCACTAAATGGTGAGTGATTCGCCCATCACACAGCCAGTGTATCTACTTAGACACAAGTGTATTTCAGTGAGCATGGTTTCTGGGCAAAGGGCCAGATGAATGTGAGGTATAATTGAAGCTCAAAATAGCTGTCACGATTGGGGCTATTATCTTGCTTTAAGAAAATACATATTCTCAATAAATGTAGTTCTTCGCTTGCATTTAAATTTGCCTTTTGGAAACAGGCTTTTATAAAATACGATGATGGGGGTTGTTTTGTTAATCTTTATAGTCTATGTTTTTTTCACCTGGCAGAAAATGTAATTCAGTAACAAATTATTTCTAGATACTAACATGCTATTGCTAGGTCTCTGCTTGATATTAATACAACACATTTTCCTACAATATATTCGCAATAGCTGAGTAATCATAATGAGGACTTGACAATTTAACGTCAGCAGAAAACAAACTATTATAATATTGCTACTAAGTTAATCACGATGGTTATATGTGCATAATAATAATACACAAAACACAAGAGATTCAACACCTTTCATGAGTGACTATACAATTGTTGACAATTGCATCTTGATAATATTGTTTAAACTGTATGAACGGAAACTGGATATTAATTATGGTATATACTCAAGTCAATACTATAGATATTTATTATACTAACACAAGTGTAAAGATGCAACTAACTGTCAGTGTATCACATTATTATTTTCATTACCACAAATGTGTAAGCTGGGTGATGAAGATGTAGTATATAATTTAATAAAGTTATGTATATTATTTTCAGTATTATTTCACTTCCAAATTATTGCCACAAGCGTGCAATCAGTTAGATATTTTCCTGGCGGTGAGAGGCTCAAGGTGGACCCTGCCGCCCCTCCTCAGACCCTCCCCGGTGGCCGTGGGGGGCGGGGTCCGGGGCAGGTCTCTCTTACGGGGATCGGAGGCTCCTCGGGGGGACCGGAACGGAACTTTCGGAGGCGGGAGGACAGGACGGGTGGAGGTCTCCGGTACCTGCGAGAGGTGAGTCTTGACAGTAGGGACGTTGTCACGCCCATGGCCGTAACTGGTGACGGTGCGGGCGGTGTCCACAGTGGAGTTGGTGACCAAGGACCCGCCGATAATCTGGGGGCGGGCTAGGGCGGCGGAGTGGGTGGCCTCCGTGGGTGTGTTGGCTCTGGCTGGAGTCACCAGCGGGGGGGAGAGGCTTTCTTGTGATGAAACTCGTGATAAACACTGAAATACAAAAATATTAAGTCAGCTTACAAGTTACAACTGTACATATATACCTGCATCGAAATCATAGAAGCCATTGACTATCCTCCTGACAAACACTGATATACAAACACATTACTGAAAGTCAGCTAAGTAAAAACAAATTAACTGCATCGAAAGCACGGAGGTAATTTATTACTAAGGTATTCCAGGAACATCAATTAGCAGATAGGAATCTTTTGAAATGGCGACTTCTTTGTGGCTATACCGAGCTGAAACTTAGCATACATAAACTACAAGAATTCCTCTAATCACAACTTGATGGTTGAGATCACTACATGTAGTACATGCTTAACCATGCAAGCCTATAGTCTGAACAACTATTTATTATGATAGCAAGATTAAATTAGGAAGGCATGTGATCATGAGCTAAAGAAATGGCCCACTCTCATTGTGCTGAACAAGTACACTGCATTACACACTCAACACTGGAAACAAACGGAAGAGCATCGTGATTACGAACTATTTATTGAATGGCTGAGCCAAACCATGGCAAGTATAGTAATAGTGAGGTTCCTAATATACCAGCATGTTTATTGGCATGGCATGACGCAGTTACCAAAAACGAAGTACAAACTTGTTTTTATGTTCACACACTGCATGCCATCTTGATCTCCTACACTGTTTAATTGACTAACATTTTCAAATATTGTACATACTATTTTATGTACATTATATATATGTATATATATTGTTGTGCCATTACTTTTAAGTGTACAAACTCAGTTAAGAGTACTTTCAGCAGGAGTTAAACATAAAGAGGAGGATTTATTAGTGGCCCCTCCATCATTGACGAACATGCCTATTACATAAGGCATCCTCTTCAAACACTAATCCGCCGTAGTTTGAATCTACCGCGCAGAGCATTTAAAAACTGAGGAGCCTTCATCATGAGCGCACGCGACCTCACTCATGGCTTCAGTCATTATGAATTGGGTTCTCACTACGAAAAAACTTCGTAAAAAATAAAAAGAAAAAGAAAATAAGAATAACTATCTAATAAGCTTTCCATCATATCGTGGATGTACTTGTGTGGATCTTTGACCAGACGCTACTGCAGGCGTCATTCTTCCTTCTCTGCTCTGCGCTCAGCCTGCCCGGACCTGTCTCCCCACGCTCCGCGGGTTCCGCATTTGTTGCGTCCCTAGTGAGTTTTTTCTCATTTGTTTACTCCGGGATGTATCGAGTAAGGTTAGGATATGCGTAGCAGGAGTGTCCTGGGCTGGTTGCCCGCAGTGCAGTGTATTTTGGGTCGTATGTTTGGGGCATCTATTTCGGATGTACCCTCGTGGTCCTGTTGTGGACAGGTGAACTTTTTCACAGTTAGCTAGCTTTGTGATGCAGGCGGCTTTCATTACACGTTATTGCTTCCTTTTATCTTTCTGATGAGGTAGCGTATTTTTGCTGTCGTTCCCAGCGTATTTTTCTTCACTTAGTGAAGTTTTTTCTGGGTCCCGAGTCAGTTCTTCCCTTTGCCGGAAGTGTTTGCTACAGTGGTGTGTTGGCGGTGGTTCCTGTTGTGATATAATTCAGTGCTTTTTGTTTATATTCCGACATGTTACTGTTATCCGTCTGCCTAGGCCTAGCCAGCCTCTCGTAGCTTTATCACATATACAAGTGTTATTGATTTATTTTCTAAATATGTACTACTGTGTCATGTGTATCCTGGTTTAGTTGTGTATTGGCTAATTCCACGGACTATTTATGTGTCCTGGGTTAGTTGTGTTTTGGCTAATTCCACGGACTATGTTGGGCCCGGCGTTAGTTGTGTTTTAGCTACGCCTCGGTCCGGTGTTGCGTTCAGATGGTATCTGGACGGCGTGGGTTTTTTCCGGCGGGTTTTTCTCGGTTTCACCTTGATAACCCCGGCTGGTTGCCAAGTTTTGGCCACGCGTGGTTTAAAACAGGCTTGTTTCCCCGGCGAGTGGGTGTCTGTGGCTCCCCAGGTCTGCGTCTCTGGGGTGCCTGTTTCAGGCTCCTTCTGATTCCCGGCGGGTTGGCTGTACCCATCTAACAGTGTTCATACGGACACGTGTTGTTTGTAGTTTTTTCGGTTTTGCAAAGCCAATATAAAACTATGCTGTAGTTGTATTTCCTCCCCGGCGATCTGTTTCAAAGAAGTGGGCATAGGAACAATTGGGGTTAACTTTTAAACTTTAATTCACCCGGTGGGTGCAACCTGGAAGGGTGGGATGACCGAATTTGCAAAATTCAGTTTAGTTGACCAGACAATTGAGGGATGCTTTGTGTATCGCCTCCTTCAACATACGGCACTTTAGGGCACAATTGGGGTTAACGTTTTTTAAACTATTATTCACACCCGGCGGGTGCTTCTTGCACGGATGAGAATAACGAATTTACAATTCAGTTAGTTAACCAGACATTTGAGGGATACGTTTTGTATCGCCGCCTTCAACATACGGCGATCTAAAAAGATACTTCGGCAGAAGTTAGATCTCGTATATTTGTCAGGCTTCCCAGTTTTTTATCTACGAGATAATTCGGGGGCCGGCGTCTTTTTTAGTTTTTTTTTTCCAAAATTTAATCTGGAAACAAACACCACCGGAAAGACTTAATCACTTATAAACGCCATGATGGTCTTTATATATTATGTCAGAGGGTATTCATAAATCTTTTGGACAAATTAAGATATTCTGAAATCCTTTACTTAGGAAACCCCACCGCGTAGCGAGCTGTGGTCGTTGAGTATTACGTCTCGTTACCCGGCGGGTTATTTAACACCTGTGTGCGAACATGAGTGGGTTAACCTTATGAGCATTAATTCCTGGAAATTTTATTTTTCCAGAGCTGGGTCCCGGCGGGTCTATGCAGAACCTGGAGTAAGTTTCCCTCCAGTCTCTGTCATGGCTACCTTTGCCCCGGTTTTTGCTTTATGCATTACGCCCTCCTGTTCAGGTATCCCTATTTTTGCGCACACCCTTTGTATAAAATGTGTTAAAATGTCTCGTTTGGTGGGGGTTACCTTTCCGGCGTTTTTCTCGTTGCTCCGAGAACACCGTTTTTGTTTACCGAGTTTTAGTCAGGATGGCTAAAATAGGTAAGTTACCCCGACGAGTTTGGTCGCTTGAGGGCTCATCAGAAACTGCGTTTTCTGTGGTCGAGCCTGGGATCAGGCTTCCTGTGTTATTCATTGCTTTATGCATTACGCCCTCCTGTTATGTCTCGTTTGGTGTGGGTTACCTTTCCGGCGTTTTTTCTCGTTGCTCCGAGAACACCGTTTTTGTTTACCGAGTTTTAGTCAGGATGGCTAAAATAGGTAAGTTACCCCGACGAGTTTGGTCGCTTGAGGGCTCATCAGAAACTGCGTTTTCTGTGGTCAAGCCTGGGATCAGGCTTCCTGTGTTATTCCCGGCGAGGGGGGCTCCACACAGTTATTTTGTTTGGTCTTTCCCTCCCGGCGACCTTTTTACAAAGAGGTCTGGGGCAGGTATAAGTGGTTTGACATTGCATATAAAACCTGGCGGTTGTACCTTCGGGTGGTTATATTAACGGATTTGCGATTCGCGATAATTTGCCAAACAATTGATTGATACAATAGGGTATCACGGCCTTCAAGACGGCGATCTATGAGGGCTTCTGGCAGAAGCCGGATTAGAGATTAAGATAGGCTTAGACTTTTATGGGATAAAAAGATGCCTGAATCTTACCAGTGTTTCAAGTGTAAAGGGATACTTGAAGGACTTCATCTTTAATAAAGATATGTTTCATCTTTATGAGGATTCAGAAGTTATGCTTAATTCTTTCGAACAGGTAAAAGATATGCTGAAATCCTTAATAAACAATTGGAACAATGTTGTTTGTTTGTTTAGTCTTTCCCTCCCAGCGACCTTTTTACAAAAAAGGTCTGGGGCAGGTACAATTGGTTTGACATTGCATATAAAACCCGGCGGTTATACCTTCGGGTGGTTATATTAACTGATAAGCAATTCGCGATCATTTGCCAAACAATTGATTGATACAATAGGGTATCACGGCCTTCAAGACGGCGATCTATGAGGGCTTCTGGAAGAAGCCGGATTAGAGATTAGGATAGGCTTAGACTTTTTATGGGATAAAAAGATGCCGGAATCTTACTAATGTTTCAAGTGTAAAGGGATACTTGAAGGACTTCATCTTTAATAAAGATATGTTTCATCTTTATGAGGATTCAGAAGTTATGCTTAATTCTTTCGAACAGGTAAAAGATATGCTGAAATCCTTAATAAACAATTGGAACAATGTTGTTTGTTTGTTTAGTCTTTCCCTCCCGGCGACCTTTTTACAAAAAAGGTCTGGGGCAGGTACAATTGGTTTGACATTGCATATAAAACCCGGCGGTTATACCTTCGGGTGGTTATATTAACTGATTAGCAATTCGCGATCATTTGCCAAACAATTGATTGATACAATAGGGTATCACGGCCTTCAAGACGGCGATCTATGAGGGCTTCTGGAAGAAGCCGGATTAGAGATTAGGATAGGCTTAGACTTTTTATGGGATAAAAAGATGCCGGAATCTTACTAATGTTTCAAGTGTAAAGGGATACTTGAAAGACTTCATCTTTAATAAAGATATACTTCATCTTTATGAGGATTCAAAAGATATGCTTAAAATCTTCTGGACAGGTAAATATATCCTGAAATCTTTAATATGAAACTAAAGGAAAACGAAAAGTAGTGGTGGAGTGCTACGGTTCGTTGACCGGCGGTCTTGTGACACATATTTTGTACCATTTTTTGGGTGTAACCCTATGAGCATTAATCCCCGGAAAATTCTCTTTCCAGGGCGGAGTACCGGTGTTGCACCAGGTGACCAGGTAGTTCCCGGGGACGCGGTAGTTTTCCCCCAGTCTCTGCCATGTCGGCACTTGAACCTCTCATTGCTGTATGTTCAACGCCGTTAAGATCAGGTATCCCTATATTATTTTTATTTGTTAATGAAATAATTTAATCACTGAATAATAATAACCATATATATTTTCTATGATTATATTAGGATAATATTGTGTTTATTTATAGTAATTTATTTTAATACAATTAAATATAAATTAAATTAATTAGTATACTTTATGATTTTGCTCACCAGCTCTGCTTTCAATGTGTTAATGAGCTATGGGAGCTTTTAATTATCATAAACCTTTACAGGGCTCTCTTTCAGAGAGTATACCGAGCTCGCAAGCGAGGGACAGCCACAGCCAAGGTGTATGGCGATACTCACAGTCCTGGCAGGACAGAACACATCCCTTTGTGACTCAACTAGTGCTGACGTCCACGGGATGCCGATGTACCATCTTCTACCCCAGTTTTAACATGGCAACATGTGGAGGTCCCGGCTTCGGCGGGATCCTCCCATGATAAGCCAGACTTAACGGATGAAGAACAACGATCTCTGGTCTCAGAGATGGAGGTTGAAGAGTCCAGTCACCTTCTAGGCGACTCTCAGGGTACTGTCGAATCTCCACGGAGTTCGTCATCGGCTAGGTATGTACCGGCGGAAGAGATTGATGGACTACTATTGAATGCACTTAATAGGTTCTTTGGCCCTACGCCGGAAACTCCTTCTGATACGGGAGATCCCGCGATGTCGACGAATGTGCGACCTCTGGCTACATCCTTTGCTTTAGCTAAAATAGCTAGCCATCCGCTTGTGTCAGACCCAATTTTCAATGTGCCAGGCACAACAGCTCTCACTATTTCCACTGTGCGAGTCATATCAGACATATCTCCCCCTCCTTTAGACAAGGCGCCAGTCAAAAAACAGGAGCTATGCCTCTTTTTACGGGCCTGATGAGTCAGGGGTAGCAATGTTACGGAAATGTTTTGGATGTTCATATTAAGGACATTCCAAGTTATTATAACCATGACTTATTCTTACCACCAAATCCCTCCAGAACGCCATTCTTGGTTCTCTCTTCCGGTTTTTGGTGCCGGCGGAGTCCCCTCTGCTTGGCTGCCATTAGCACGCCTTCCCCAGCTTACCTAGACCGCGAGTTTAGGTTAAGAGGAAAAGCGTTTAAACTGTTTTCGCAATATATGGTTCCCAGCAAGTAACAAAGTCTCTGTTACGCTCTTCTCAGGCAATAGAAGCCGCGGAAGTCAGGAAAGCCATTGAACTTTCCCGGCGCTTGCTTCTCCAGACTTCCATCCAAGTCTTTAGGAGATATTCGGACGGCCTTATTAGAGGCAGTTCGAGCAAGGCAGGATCTGAGGATGTTCTTAGTGAAGAAACTTCTTGACCGTATTGCAAGCCAAGTAGTTCTGTCTCCAGTTCTAATTCCTTCTTTGATTTCACCAGCAGTTTGGAAGACTGTTTTCAATTTCGCGCAAGCATTCAAGCAAGGTCCCCGCAAGCCCTGATGCCCTTGTTAGAACAAGGGATCAGGGTCTGGTGGTATCTGGGCGACTAACTGGTGGTGGCAGAAACAGAAAAGTTACGCATCAGTCATGTCTACGTTACGTTAAACCATCTCATATCTCTAGGATTCAAGGTCAACTTACTAAAAGTCAAACCCTTGTTACCCAACAAGTATTTCAGGGGATAGGGCTGGTCGAGGACACAGCTTCTCTCACTCTGAGTCAGAGTGTGGACACTCGAAACAGATTTCGCAAAAACTGTTTATGTTTCTCCACAGTCTGAATACGACACAGAAACTTTGGGAATCTCTAGTCGGTTCTCTCAACGGGGTTCAGCTAACTGTGAAGTTGGGCCGGTTGAAAGTCTAACGTTTAATCTTGGAGGGCAACAAATTTTTCCCACTATTACCGGCGGGGATAGTATGGCCTATCCCAACGTTATTACACAACTTACTAGCGGTTTGGGCGACGAGAGAAAGGTTGCACGCAGTCATGTCATGAACCTCTCCTCCGCCGTCGGTATGGGTGGACATGGATGCGTCAGGCACGATAGGTTGGGGCTTTTAGTCAAACCTCGGGCATCAGGGTCAAAGGTTTTGGTCCCATTTAGAAATCTTCCACATCAATGTCAAAGACTTACTAGTCCCCTTATCTGTCCTTCAGGCTCACGGCTCTGCTTTACGGGGCTAGTCGGTGGCCTTCAGAATGGACAATCTGAATGTGGTTCACTGTATTCAGAAACAAGGGTCAATAAGATCTCGGAAGTGGCTAAACGTGTCAGAAAAGATTTTTATACTAGCCAACAGCGTGAACATTGATCTTCACGTATCTTATCTCCCAGGCGTTGCAAACGTCTGGGCAGACGCTCTGTCTCAGAGACAAAGCACTTCAGTGGAATGGGCGCTCTTGCGTGTGCGGAGCATGACCATCCACAAGTGGATTTGTTTGCGTCTGAGAAGACTTGCAAACTCCCACTGTACCTCACCCGCCGGACGATAACGCCGGCGGGCGGACCTGACGCTCTGATGACGGACGAGAACAGGTTGAGTTCCATTTATCTATTTTCCGCCGCCAGACGCGTCTCTAATGTGCCACGTAGTCAACAAACTACAGGATTAGCGAGGCGTAGTCTCGCTAATCGCGCCCCTGTGGCCGGTGCAGTTTGGTACCAGCATTTGTACACGTGGTGCCCGCACCCAGTGTCACTCCCGGTCGGGTTGTTCCACTTAGAACACAATTGGCAACCTAGAAACCTCGACATTCAGGAGGCCAAGTGGCTAGCACCATATGGTAGCGACGTGACCAAGATATTCACGAAACAATATACCCAGTCTACAAAGCGACAGTTTCAATCGCATTGGCAAGCTTTTATGTCTTGGATTCTTAGAACAAACCAAACTGTGCCCTCGGTGGCGTTGGTTGTTAATTATTTAATGTATCTGTTCATGCAGAAACATTTATCTGAAATTGATTTATGAGGGCAGGTTTTAAACTCCGCCCACCTCCCCGTCAGCTCAGGCCTACATGGTCTCTGGACAAAGCATCGTAGTTATTCTCGTTCCCGTATGTACCAAAGACTGCAGATTTTACAAAAGGCCAGTATTCCTTATGGCTTTGGCTACCGGGAACAGAGTATCTGAGCTGGCGGCGATGAGCAACACACCTATTTGCCTCAGGTTTGATAGGCTTCATGAGTGTATTCACATTGCACCTTCCCCAGGATTCTTAGCCAAGAAAATGAGCACAGTGAACACGTGTTTTCAGAGTTCACGGTGCCGGCGTTTAAAAGGGGAAAGGTGCACCATCTTTTTTGCCCAGTGCAAGCTCTAACCAAATATTTAAGAGTGGCACCTCTAAATCACCAGGGTGCTTTATGGGTCGCAAGTCCGGGTGAACGCTTGATGGAGCGTACACTGGCTTCTCTCTTGGTCAAGGACTTTAAAGAGAAGAATCCCGGCGTTGTGGGTAAGACCCACGATTTACGCAAGGGGACAGCCTCTTTACGTTTCCTTAACCCTTAATTAGCGGCGAGCAACATAAGTCGAGTTAAATAAAGCTGGACTATGTGGCGGCGCTCGACATAACTCGAGTGGCAATTTCAGCACGTAATGTGGCTGAGAGAGAGAGACAAGTGGTGGCAGGAGACTAGCGAGCGTATGACTGCTCCAGACCACCGCGGCGAACCTACTGACACAAATCTCAGCTCCCTCCTCCCTCTCTCACTCGCTACATACTCAATTATGTACCGAAAGTACCGAATTACCTGCTTTTTGCACTCGCGTTGCACGGTTATTGCAAGAAAACTATCCATCATACAAGGATCGTTATGGTGTCATTCGAAAACTCTGTTTATGCCCTTTCAGGGATAGGTACTTGTTTTACGTTCTGGGTCTTATTTAGGCATGAAAATGATCACGTAAACAGCCCTATTTTGGCTAAAAACACCCCGCTGGGCGGTACACATAAATAAACCGCATAGGCCGCTCGTAAGGTGTTAATAATCTTTCGGTGGAAGTTATTAAGTCCACACAGTTGTGGGCCTCTAATCAGGAGTTTTTTGACGCGATACCTTTCAGTAGCTCTGGACAAACCTTCCTTGCCATGTATAGCTTTACGGCAGAGGGTCTAGGTGGCCCTTTTAGTCACGTTTTGTTTAATTTCAAGAAAAAGGGGGGAGAGGGTGCAGTCAGTGTGACATAGGACACCCTAGACCCCTCCGGAGTATGTGTTCGGAACATACGAGCTGGGATACTGTTTGTAGGCATTGTTTTATAAAATTTCTCTGTAGTATTTATTGCAGGAAATTGTGCTAAAGGCCAATAGTAGTGTTACAACAATTCTTGTTGTAAGTAGCTTTGGCTGTGAAGCAATAGATTTTTGAGAAATCTCAGTAGTTGCAACTACGACTTTTACTTTTGAAGTAATTACTTCTCCATAAGTACACAAGTTCAGTACTTCTATGAATGTACAAGAATTCATTTATGTTTGGTTATATTTTTAGGAATATATCCACTAGTTAATGGGGTTTATATGTGCACATGTAAACTTATAAGTTTTTAGTTTTCACCACTTACTTTAAGTGGGGTGCCTTCTTAACTAGTAGATCTGTGTACAGAGTCTCAGAGTTAACCCTTTTTCAAGCAGGCTTCTTTGAAGCACGCTCCTGCTTGTACCCCTTTTTGAAGATTTAGGCTGTATAAAGTTTATGCACCCGAATATCTCTTTTTTACAAGAGTAAGAATACTATGTGGTTGTTTGATTATCTGCTTTTCTAGAGTTATGATATGATTACGAATGTCCCCCTTCAGTCTTAGAAATCAGGCATGTTCGTCAATGATGGAGGGGCCACTAATAAATTATAGGTTTGACTCCTGTAAGGAGATAAAGAAAACCTAATATTTAGTACTGGCCCCGTAATCATTGACGACTGGGGCCCTCCCGACCATCCCCTTCCCATTCGTTGATGTATTCAGGATTTTGGTTTACTTGATATGTCAGTGAAGGAAGAATGACGCCTGCAGTAGCGTCTGGTCAAAGATCCACACAAGTACATCCACGATATGATGGAAAGCTTATTAGATAGTTATTCTTATTTTCTTTTTGTTTTTATTTTTTACGAAGTTTTTTCGTAGTGAGAACCCAATTCATAATGACTGAAGCCATGAGTGAGGTCGCGTGCGTTCATGATGAAGGCTCCTCAGTTTTTAAATGCTCTGCGCGGTAGATTCAAACTACGGCGGATTAGTGTTTGAAGAGGATGCCTTATGTAATAGGCATGTTCGTCAATGATTACGGGGCCACTACTAAATATTAGGTTTTCTTTATCTCCTTACAGGAGTCAAACCTATAATATAGACCACGACAGGAATGAAGTTCACATGCTATATTTACTTAATCACTATATACACTGGGGAGCGACTCAACTAGTCCTAATATGACTTCTGAAGTTATACAGATAAGAATATACTGTATATCTCGATTCCTTATATCGGTATTGCCTATTCTAATCCATGGAAAAGGTAGACACCCACTGTTGGCCGAGGTATGAGGAAGTTGGTAGCGGGCAGAAAAGGTTAATGACTATTCTCTTTAAGGAGAATTAACGGTAGAGTCTGGGTCAGGTTCGCGTACTTCATAGGCTCGACACTTAGTCAATTGGGGACAACAAGGGAGTGGAAGGGCAGCTACTCCAAAACTCGTGGTGGTGCCCACTTCGGGAGTCAATCAGGGCTGCTTACTTCAGGGGTCAGCAGGGGGGATGCGCCTACTTCAGGAGCCAATGCGGGAGGGTCACTTCAGTGGTCAATGGTGGGAAGCTGGTTCAGGGATCGGCAGGGTGCTTATTTTAGTGGTCAGCAGTGAACGGTTACTTCATTAGTCAACCAGGGCAGATGCTTCAGGGATTAGAAGAAGGGTGAGAGTATTTTTACACTTCGTGGATGGGTGGCCACTTCTTTAGGAATCATGCAGGTTGTGGGGATCTCTGCTTCTAATCCTTCGGTATGGCTGGTTTTCTCCCTCGACCCGCAACAAACAGAGGGGTAGGAGGGAGAGGGGTCTCCTCAGGGTGCAGGTGAGGAGGGGAGGGAGAAGGTTATTGGCTTAGGTGGTGCCAAACAAGAACTGTCTTTTTAGGGCGATTCTGGGGTTTATAATGGCCTAAGATAGGGGGACGTAGGAGGCAGTATCCAAGTGGGGAAAAAGGGAGTGATGTATCATGGAAAATCTATTAACCTAAGGACTGCTAGACCCCCCTTCCCCCCCCCCCCCCAGGTCTCACAATTGTCCTGTGCTAGACCTAGGCCGATTTTTGTACTTCCAAAATGCAACGAAAACTACATCATCGTAACCAACCATATATACATGTGTTATACCACAACATGGGCCAGTAACCCCTGCTCTGCTACAACATAGGCCAGTTATCCACCCAAAATATAAGACAGTGAACCCCCATAGAAAACGGCTCCAAAACAGTACAGTTACCCCTCGCAAAAGAGAAGATCCGCCCATCACAACAACAGATCCCCCCAAATCCCCCTCCCAACACCTAAGAGGTAGCGCCTAGCAGCAGAGAGACCAGACGTGACATCACCAGCCTAGCTCGGCTCAGGATTGGCCAACACGACCATCGCCCCCACCAATACGGCCGCCATGACGTCACTCGCCAGACGCCCTTCGGATTGGTCCCCAGAAGGCATCCGGTGGCGAATCAGGAGGGCCCTTTCACTACTCTCCCTCCTACCCCCCTCACTGAGACCAGAACAACACGTCACCCCCATAAAAAAAACCCACCTATAAACGTGTCCTTTTTCCCTGTACATTCTATGGGACAGAGAGCACCTAGAAACTAGATAGGTACTTAGACCAGGTAAAGGAAGGCATCTCACCTCCCTTCCTGAGATCTGGGTGCTCTCTGGCCCTACAGAGTGTTCTCTGACCTCCAGCAGTGTTAACTGACCTGCACTACCTGGAACGGCTAATCTCAACCAGCTAATAATCTAGGTGCTGCCCGGCCCTGGTTCACCTGACAGTTAATTCTGAACAGGTGAAGACCTATAGTGTTTTCCCACCTCTGCTGCATACCTATATGTGAAGAGCTCTGCCTAACTCACACATTACACTAAACTCCAGCTAGTTATTTCCACACATAATTCTGTCTAGGAGTTCATCATTGTTACGTTTCTCAGTGTACAGGTATGTTTTATATTTTATATGTCCTATTGATACCTTGTACTTGTAAACATAACTTATATATGTTGATGATTATCCATGCATTACCTTATGTCGATAAATGTTAATATTCATATGAAACTATCTAACCTTAAACAAATAACTTGTACACCTACTCTTGTACTCTCTCAACGCCTCCTCCTCGGTACATTGGGACCCCGCAACATACGGTGTAGCTTACATTGGGACCCCGCAACATACGGTGTAGCTTACATTGGGACCCCGCAACATACGGTGTAGCTTACATTGGGACCCCGCAACATACGGTGTAGCTTACATTGGGACCCCGCAACATACGGTGTAGCTTACATTGGGACCCCGCAACATACGGTGTAGCTTACATTGGGACCCCGCAACATACGGTGTAGCTTACATTGGGACCCCGCAACATACGGTGTAGCTTACATTGGGACCCCGCAACATACGGTGTAGCTTACATTGGGACCCCGCAACATACGGTGTAGCTTACATTGGGACCCCGCAACATACGGTGTAGCTTACATTGGGACCCCGCAACATACGGTGTAGCTTACATTGGGACCCCGCAACATACGGTGTAGCTTACATTGGGACCCCGCAACATACGGTGTAGCTTACATTGGGACCCCGCAACATACGGTGTAGCTTACATTGGGACCCCGCAACATACGGTGTAGCTTACATTGGGACCCCGCAACATACGGTGTAGCTACATTGGGACCCCGCAACATACGGTGTAGCTTACATTGGGACCCCGCAACATACGGTGTAGCTTACATTGGGACCCCGCAACATTCGGTGTAGCTTACATTGGGACCCCGCAACATACGGTGTAGCTTACTCAACTCTCTCTAATAGAAGTTGGTATCTTAATATGAATACCCTAAAGATGCGTGGAGGAAGGGTGAATGTCATATTGTGGAAGAGTCATTAGAGTGGAGGAAGGGTGAATGTCATATTGTGGAAGAGTCATTAGAGTGGAGGAAGGGTGAATGTCATATTGTGGAAGAGTCATTAGAGTGGAGGAAGGGTGAATGTCATATTGTGGAAGAGTCATTAGAGGTCAGCGTGGGTCTTACAGGTTTGGACAGGTAAGCTGGAGGGGAAGGGGAGGATCATGGAAAGACATTAATTGATGGGGGGAACCGCGATTGTGAAATGTTTTGTGTTAACTGAGTCAGGGCAGATTGCAAAACTGTTGATATACTGTCCAATATACAGTGTATATATATATACCTACCTACCTATGTCACCTATGTGGAGTTCGCCACTCTTGTTAGTGGCACCGAGGAGTGCACCACCCTTCATTGTTTGAAAATTGGTGCAGCAGACTGTTCGAAGGGGCGGAGCGCTCCCCTGCGAAGATGGGCTCGTCTGGCACATTTTGTAGTTCAACATCGAGGGCTCTCTTGAAGCTGTCTAATGAGATGCCTCTCATGTCTCTTACTCGCCGTGGGACTTTGTTGAAGAGACGTGCTCCTCTATGTCATAACCAGCCCTCTCGCAGAGAGCCCATAGCACCCCGATTTTTCATCTTGGGGATATTGCATTCCCAGCCTCTCCTATCACTGAACTTCATTGCTATTGGGGTATGTAGATTTGGTACAAAACCCCCTGCGATTTTCCATGCATATATTATTAAGTATCGTTCCCTTCTACGTTCCAACGAATACAGCTTTAGTGATTTTAAACGCTCCCAATAGTGTAACTGTTTTACTGAGTTTATATGTGAGGTAAAATTCCTTTGTACACTTTTTAAGTAATTAATTTCACCTGCTTTGTATGGGGATGTTAATACGTTACAGTATTCTAGCCGCGGTAGCACCAGGGATTTGAAGAGTGTTATCATAGGCAATTCACCGCGAGTTTTAAATGTACGTAGAATCCAACCTGTTATGGTGGGGTCACACATTCACGTATATTGCTCCCGTCAGCTCCCGTCTGTTGTAAACGAAGGTATATTGGTAGTTGGCAACCGATTGCGTAAAACGTAATGGCATAATACGCAAAACGTAAATGAAATTACGGCCAGTCAGGGGGGTACTCACGCATGGCGCGAGTAGAAACGAGTAGCCCACGTGGGTCGGGAATGTTGTGGGTGCGGCCAAGGCCGCGCGGTTGTTGATTCGAGTTGAATCAAAAACGTGGCTCGCCCTCACGTATGTCAAAAGACGGGAAAACTTACGACCGACCTGGCCACCACGGCCGTCTGACCGGAGCAGCCTTGTCAGACGTAGCAGCTACCCCGTCAGACGAGAGCTGCTCTCGTCAAATCGTAGAAAGTTCCAGTCGAACGTGGAAGTATACGTTAGTTAGGCCGCATCTGGCAGAACCGCCGCACTGCGGGTTGGCGGGAAGACGCGGCACCGTTGTACGAGGGGACAACGGGACCAGCGAGGGACCCTCCAGTCACACCTCTCACCACACCGGAGCAGCAACCAACAAGCCAACCCTGCCACCCTCTGCACCCTGCCGAAAACAAATCGTAGCAGCGAAACGACTGCACCTATGGCTTTCATATTTTTACCACATGTACCTTACCCTTTAGGCTACCCACCACAAAAATCCCAAATCCCTCCTCCCTCCCACTCGCTGACTGTCGGTCCCGTCAGAAGGAAAAAAAAGGAAAATCTGTGGCGGCGAAACGACTGCACCAATCGGTTCCATATTTGTGTGACAAGTCTCTTACCCTTCTGCCTTCCCCCCACCACACCCCCAACCGCCTCCCACCACCCACTTCTAGCGTATCCGTACGAATAAAAGGAAAAAAAGGAAAATCCGTGGTGGCGAAACTACCTCACCAATCGGCTTCATATGTGTAACACAAGTCAATTACCCTTCTACCTTCCCCTAACCAACCCCAAAACCACCCTCCCACCCATACATTCCGATACCACAAAAGTCTCTGTAGTCTATAGTGTCTTTTCAGCTACTTTCGGGACCATTGGGGACCTGATTTCTGGCGAGGGGAGTGTTTTTTTTACCATTTCTCTCCCAACTTAATAGATTTAGCCAAAAAAAAAAAAAAAATCTGGCACTGGCAGAAGCACACCGTCAAAATTGGCTGGCACTCAGCGGGTAACTCCTCCAGGATGAATTCCTCGATGTTGTTCATGGTGCCGATGAAGGACTGGGAATGGGAATGGTGTGGCCATTCCTGCCCTTTTGTAGTTCCCAGATTCCAACCCAGACCTACGTGGTTGACAAAGACTGTCTTTGTCTGTGTTTGGTCAGACGGGGTGTGCCTACGATTGGCCAGAACCGGTCCAGGTACGACCTAACAAATCCCAAGACGTGCGGCCTCAGCTACGCCGGTCTTGAGGGGGCGTGGCATGGGCGTGGCCTGTGTTCCCGCAAATCGTGCAGCCCATGAGGTCGAACGGGGCTATGCTTACGCACGTCGCAAACACGTACGTAGTTCAATACGACTCCATTACGTCTGACGTAACACTGGCCCCGTTACGCTACGTCTGTCGGGAAGTGCAATAGACGTGGAAGAACGGGCGTTCAACGGCAGAAACTACTCGCGTCTTTACATAAATTGGCGATACGCCGGACGGGAGCAATATACGTGAATGTGTGACCCCCCCATTAGCCGTTTTGCAACTCCAACTTTGACCTGGTTATGCTCTTTGAATCCCATGTTTTCAGACATTATCACCCCAAGGTCTTTCACATTGTCTTTACGTTCTATTATGTGATTGGATTCTGTTATGTAACTTGTGTTCTCTTTAACGAAATTATTATCTCCGTATCGTATTAATTGGAATTTTTCTTCATTAAACTGCATGTTATTTTCCCTGGTCCACTGGAACACCTTATTTATGTCCTGCAGCCGGCAAGTGTCTTCCTGTCTTTATTATCATACTCAGTTTCGTGTCATCCGAAAAGGAGGATACTGTACTGTGTCTTGTATTGGCATCTATGTCACTTATTAGAATGAGGAAAAGAAGGGGCGCTAGCACTGTTCCTTGGGGAACTGAGCTTTTGACGTCCGAAGCCTCAGATGTTACTTGGCTTACTGCTACTGATTGTTTTCGGTTCACTAGGAAGTTGTATATCCACCTTCCAATTTTACCTGTTATCCATTTTGCTTTAAGTTTGTGTGCAATATTACCATGAACACATTTATCAAATGCCTTAGCAAAATCGGTGTAAATGACATCCACGTTTTTCTTTTCTTATAGGGATTTAAGAATGTTGTCGTAATTAAAATTCCACAGGAACGCTGTGGTACGAAAATCCTGAGAGCGAAACCTCCAACCCTAACGAGCCACAGGAACGAAAATCCGGAGAGCGAAACTACCATCCCCAACGAGATCCCAGGCCCCTTTTCCTTTTCCGATTTGGTCTTTCTCCCTCTCTCTCAATTCATTCCACATATTATACGTCTCTCAACCACAGTCTTCTAAAATACAAACCACAATACTTTACTCACTGATATTCTTAATGTACCACCTAAGTATGTATTTACTTATGTAACCACCATGCAGACTATAATACTTTCATTGTGTAGGTTCGAGGCGATCTAAGACACCTTAAAGTTAATACACCCATGCTCTGTCCCTAAGTTTAGGATATTAATATCAACATACCCTAAAATACCTTGTCTTGCCAGACTAAGTTTCTGAAGACAAATCGCCCCCATAAATTTATGTAGTCAATCCTTAGGTTAGTTATTCATATCAACATACCCTAAAAATACCTTGTCTTGCCAGACTAAGTTTCTGAAGACCAATCGCCCCCATAAATCTATGTATTCAATCCTTAGGTTAGTTATTAATATCAACATACCCTAAAATACCATGTCTTGCCAGACTAAGTTTCTGAAGACCAATCGCCCCATAAATCTATGTGTTCAATCCTTAGGTTAATTATTAATATCAACATGCCCTAAAATACCTTGTCTTGCCAGACTAAGTTTCTGAAGACCAATCGCCCCCATAAATCTATGCATTCAATCCTTAGGTTAATTATTAATATCAACATACCCTAAAATACCTTGTCTTGCCAGACTAAGTTTCTGAAGACCAATCGCCCATAAATCTATGCACCATCGCCCCATAAATCTATGTATTCAATCCTTAGGTTAGTTATCTTTATCCGCCATTGTGTTCATCTTTTCCATTTATTTTTCCACAATTGTTATACGTCTTCCACTCACCTCCTTCGTATCCACATTCCACACTACTCCATTTTGCTTCGTGTCCTACACCTCTTACCCGCCCGACTCTACCTACATGATGATGAACAGGAATATACATTCATATTAAAAACACCCATGCCCTGTCCCTAGGTTGAGCCAATGCCAACCAATCAGACAGCCATATATCTATGTATGTTCTTCCATCCGAGAAGTAGATGTTAAAACCCTATGTCGAAATTAATAAGAGATTAAGATACCCACGGGTACACCAGTGATATAGAACCATTGCCCCCGTAAGACCTAGACAGCCATGACTACAGATGTTAGCCACCATGCTATAACTTAATGCTTACCCCAACCAGAGATTGTATAGATAACCTTTTCTTTGTCCATTGCCATAATAGTATCCTGAAACAATAACGAAGTACCCCTACGAACTGCCGCTTTTCTTTGGTCTATATTTCATAGAAAACGCAGTTCCCAGGGACAACTAGACGTACAAAAACTCATGCCAACTAATAGTGTCCATAACCCCTCGTATTGACGAGTAATAATACACCATGTTTTTCCCTACTTTATCCACAGTCAAGCACACACCTACAGTTAACCTCCTTCTCCCCCCACAGCCCCACAATCCACATGATTCTATCTTTTCCAGACTCGTATACCACCCCATAGTTGCATCCCCCGGTAGCATTTGGCTAACGTACTTTCACTGTCCTTTCAAACTCCAATATCAACTGTAGCCTAATGCCACCCCCACGCCCAGAGACCTTAGGGTAAAATTTCCACGTAGCCCCCTGAACTCCCCCCCTCTCATTAACACCCCGCGCTCCTCGACTCTTGTCCGACCTAGCCTCTCCCTCATACCTCTTGAAGATCCTTGATTTTTCCGTTGCTAACGCTCTCCAACCTTTTATATATATACTCCTATCCAGCCTACCTTCCCTTAGTAGGCCGGAACAACATTAGAACTTTACTAACCCCTTGCATGCCATCTATTCTCTTACAACCCATTCACAACCCTGCACCCAATGGTCGTCGGTGCGAGGCTAGCCACCTCGCCAGTAACTAACTTCTATTGCCATACTTCCAGATAAATGTGGCAGAGTTAGCAACCCCGTCTCCACCACATCCAGCAAACCATAAAATTAACAACTAACTGATTAAAACCAGCTAGCCAAGGCACTTTCGGTTTTGGTATTAAGGACACCCACATCTGTCTCATACACAGAGGGTTATTACAAACACTGGTGATATGGCAAGCCCCTAGCCACAGCCGCCGGACGACCATCACAGAGAGAGGGCGCGCAACTACCCCTTTTTACCCACCCGAGGAGAGAGACCCCCACCCCTGCGGAGGTATACCTGACCCTTGTTTTGACTTCCGGGTCATTGCCAGGTAGCACAGGAATTCTTACTATCAATGAACTAACCATGCATGACTAACACCTTTACTAACCTCTATTAACTCACAATAAACCATTTACCTTTCTTGCATACTCTGATCACTAAATTAGCACCTCAGCTATACCATAGAATGAAGATTGAACAATCTAAGAGAGACGCTCCTATCACAGCTGTCCCCATCCTCCTCGCAAAGTAGATCCAGTCTCTCTCCCCTAAATACTTCCAGTATAGCCAAAATAGTACATCTTAGTTATATCATATGATGAAGGCTTCCTATAGCCATGTGCCACAACAGTAATCACCACCTTACCTAGTCCCCGTATCTATTGAGAGCTCAAATTATTCCATAAGTCTCGAGATCCCTATGGCCTACAGGGCCCAAAACCGAGCCTATAAACCCAGCTCCAGCTCCCAGTAAAATCAGTTGAAAGATAGACACCAACCCAGGTTGGTCACCAGAGTTAACCTTGAGCTCTATCCTTGTTGGTTGCTGAGAAGTGAGTTCCAGAGCTGGCAGACTCCGTGGCAGATTTGGGTAGAAGGACCTGTCCACGTATTTGAGAACTTCCTACATATGGACAACCTGGACGGCCACGGAACCAGTCGTTAGCCCCCAACATCACGGACGCAAGATAACCAGGACCAGACCAATCAAATACTACCCAAGATTCACTCTATCAGGCGCAGCCATGATATTATTTTATTGTAAAATTAACATATATATTATGTTTGAATGGCAAAATAAAAATTAATAAAAAAAAAAAAATAATAATAATAATAATACAGTGTTACAGTACTATTTAGAGACTCACTTATTAATATTTCTACGAAGTGGCTATATCTTTGCCCCAGTATAATTCATATATAACCATTCCATTAGGAAGTGCTAAGCGTATCAGTGTTCATTAATTAACAGGCGATACTAACTCTCGTAAGTAACCATATACCCAGATATTATTTCATAGAAGTGAAACCCTAGTGATATCTGAATGTTCGCCCACTGATTTGCGTTCTATGTATTTCTGAGACAAGAATATAAAACTTAGATCAGTACCCCCTGAGCTTACTAGAATTCCCGTGCTCTAAAATACACGTGTCTAATCTAGTCTGTGAACTACTACTTGTGCACCAGAGCTACCAGTAATAAATCTAACAGTGAATATGAATGTATAAGTAATATTGATGGTCTTCGGTATATAAACCTGTTAAATAAGCCAGTGATCAGAAGATTAATACCTGAACGTTGGAAGTGGGAGACTAGGCTCCATCCAGATCCACTTATGCTAGTGTTGTTCAATTCTATCATTTGTCTTGCACGAGTATTTCAGAAGTGGTATATTAATAAACGTGATCGTGTGTCTTGTTACCGTGTGTTTCATTTGTGTTCTCTATTCCTCATACCTTGTATTGTGCATGCAGCCTTATATACCCAGTCAGTTAGAACTCACATTACCCAAGTTAAACCTGTAGAAAAACAGGGCATAACATTGGCGGCAGCGGTGGTTCTTGATTCGGATAAAAGGTTGCATTACACTGCAAGTTTGGAACAGTAGAAGCATGGGAACATCGCAAAAATGGCAGCTACTCACACACATTCCCAAGTATGATGTAAACACGTATGATATCGCCACTTACTTAGACATAATAAAGCCAGTGTACGATGTGGCATTTCAAAATGACCGCGAAAAAATCACCGTTGCATTATCGCACATTATGCAGTTGGGAGAAGCCGTTTCCCTAATTGTTGATAAGCTTACCTGGAACCATTTTTTTCGCCAAATTGTTAAACAGGTAACGCCAGAACTTACCTGGAACCAGTTTCGATCCCTCGTGATTCGGACCTTAGGGCCACTTTTGGGTTCCCTCGTCGCCCCCAAAATAATAAAAGTCGACGAGATCAAGTATGAAGGGGATATAAATGTGACCCTCATACAACTCTACAGATACGTGAGGACCACGTATAGCTCTGAAGATGACGAGCAACAAAATGAACTCTTATTCACCGCATTATTAGACATCCTCCCACCCCACATCACCGCCCATATCGACCCGTACGGCTCATTCGAAGAACATAATTATGCTCTCCATCAGAGAAAAATGCCAACTCAGTTCGATGAATCCCCTATCCAACCCTTCAGCCCCTATCCAAGAAAGTAAATGTATTCCTCCACTGAACACTATCATAAATAAGTCCCTCCATCCCCCTAAAGAAAACTCTGTGCACCCTTCCAAAATGACTTCCGGTGAAAGTCCAACCCCAGTGCACTCTTCCTTGCCTCTATCCTCTCTGACCATCCCTAAATTTTCCCCTGCCCAGCCATCCACCAACGATAATCTTCCATCAATTGTGTTACCCCATAAACCCCATCCTTTTTCTATGCCTGCCAACAAACCACAGCACGCAGAAATGGTCACCCCCACCGTAACCGATTCTCTTTCAATGTCACCCCTGAAAAATGCTGGTCAGAAAATGAGCCCCCCCTCCACTCTCTCACATGCCCCTGTCACCCAAGACCAACCTTCACCCCCGTCAATCCCTCAACAACCTGTCACGCCTCTCACTTCCTCATATTCATCAACTGTCCCCCCCTCAAAACTGTCAACCTCATCCCCCCCACCATCATCTCACCACATCCCCAACCTCGGTGAACCCCTTCAAACACCCGCATCAACCAAGAATGCTACAGCTCCGCCTACCTCCTATTCCTCCCTCCCTTGTCACCCTCTCCAACATTACCCGAACCGCTCTTGAATCCACCTCCAGTAACACCCCCGCTCACCAACCTACCTCTGCCCCATAATCCAGCACCAGAACCAAAATCTCCATCAATGTCTCCTTCATCCATCCTACCAAATTCCATTGTTTTCCGAGACAAATCTCTTCCGCAACAATCTCTCCAAACTGACCTACTCACCCCATCCCCACAATTTACCTGTCAATCACCCAGACCCCCATCTGTCCAGGTTCAATCCTCCCATGTTTCCCGGACAGACTCTTATATATGTAAAAACCATGCTAACAAATATTTATGTGCACGTGTTTCCAGGGAAAATGCCGACCTATGTACCCAACAATGTTTTCCCCATGCCCCCAGAAATGTTCAGCTATTCCACAACCAACAAAATTCCCCTTGTGACAGTTTTCCGTCAGTAGCTCCCTTCCACCCTCACACAATTCACAACCCTAGAAAACTTCACAACCCCACACTTGATTCGCCCTCTCATGACAAACAAACTCACCAGTCCCAGATAACCTCTAACCAGACCGTGACTGCCACCAAGAAAATTCCCCAAATTCGTCCTGTTAACAACCCCAAATCAATACATCAGTCCTCCACCAATAACCCATGTTCTATGCCTAACTCTTCCCCCACCAATCCTTCCCAGTCCCACCAACAAATTCCGTTTCCTAGATCACTCACACCTCACCACTCTGATCCTCCCACACGCGCCGTTAATCCCCCCCTCACGCGTGACCCCCACCAAAGTGATTTCCCCCCCCTCATGCATACCGAACACCTGCTCACCAGTCGGTCTCCCACCATCATTAGCCCAGCTAAACTTTCAACCTCCACCAATTCCCACCCTGCCAGCCTAACCTCTCACGACCACATTCAGAACGAACAATCACCCCCGTACATAACCCCTACCTCCTCTTTCCCCCCTATCTTACCCCCCTCTTCACCGTTACCCCATCCTCCCCAAATTCCACCTCCAAAGATCCCGCTCGACAAAATACCACGCCCATTCCAATCCAACCACAAAACTTTTTCCACCTTGGCTAACCCCCAAAAGACTACTCTCTCTCTCGCCCCAAACAACATAATCAACCTCTCAACTTCAACCACTCCTCGAAATCCCATCCACGTCTCTCCCGAAAATAAAATCAGTCCAAATTCAACCCCTCTCAAACCACAACCCTGCCTGCCCAGACCCCCCCACCATCTCCCTATCAAATCCCCACACTCCAAACCTCCAAACCACCCGATCATCGTAAACTCTCAACCTCCAGCCTTACTCACCCTTCCCCCAACCCCACTCACGACCACAACTCTCTACACAATTCAACCCCTCCCCAGCACCAACCTCTTCCGCAACAACAACCCCGACTCGACCTGCCCGTTTCACCTTTAAACCCCCCCTATCACTACCCACGACCGAAACCATTTAAACCACCCTCCAAAACTGGCCCCGGGCCAGCTCTCACCCAGACCCACATTCCTAACGACAGACCTAACGGTATATCCACCCCTCCCTTCCAAAGTGAAAGTGAACCCCGAAGGTCAAAGCCACAACCACCACCACCAATACACCAGACCTTCACCAAGACTAATGGCGACCCTAAATAACCCCCCCCCCCTGATGATGATGAGGATATGATTGTACTGGAATTTCCATGGGATTTGTTTTCTATTGTTCTCAATTCCTAAGCGATTGAGCATGATTCTATAAATGTACATGTTTTCCATAATTTTATACTGTATACTGTATATTAATTGTTTTCCCTTAGTCATACTACTTTTCTTGTTAACCTCACTTTTCTGACTATCTTTTAAATTTGTTTTATACCTTGTTAAACACTTTAGCTCTTCTTAATTTTCCTGTGTTCTTAATTATCTGTCCTTTCGTCAAGTTCTTTTATCATCTTTTCTCTCCTTTTCCAACATCTATGTATTTTCTTCCCTCGTTCCTTTTTTTTCTTGAATAGTAACTCTCCTATTAGTTTCCAGTGTCTTAGATATATGGCCTGAGTAATTTTTTTCCTAATTTCATTATATTATTCACATTCCAGGATAAAATGTTTTAAGTTTTTGTCTCTCTTTTCTGAACAGTCTGTTGCTAGTCGGGATGACAGTAATCTTCGTCCTCACAGACAGGCTGCCATTTCCCTTCCAACAACCCCCTCACCGACCTGACCTGGCCCCTAAACAAACCTACATACTCCAACCTTGAGGTACGAGGTCGTACCTAATATAAAGGCGACGGAAGTAAAATACCACAGGAACGCTGTGGTACGAAAATCCTGAGAGCGAAACCTCCAACCCTAACGAGCCACAGGAACGAAAATCCGGAGAGCGAAACTACCATCCCCAACGAGATCCCAGGCCCCTTTTCCTTTTCCGATTTGGTCTCTCTCCCTCTCTCTCAATTCATTCCATATATTATACGTCTCTCAATCACAGTCTTCTAAAATACAAACCACAATACTTTACTCACTGATATTCTTAATGTACCACCTAAGTATGTATTTACTTATGTAACCACCATGCAGACTATAATACTTTCATTGTGTAGGTTCGAGGCGATCTAAGACACCTTAAAGTTAATACACCCATGCTCTGTCCCTAAGTTTAGGATATTAATATCAACATACCCTAAAATACCTTGTCTTGCCAGACTAAGTTTCTGAAGACAAATCGCCCCCATAAATCTATGTAGTCAATCCTTAGGTTAGTTATTCATATCAACATACCCTAAAAATACCATGTCTTGCCAGACTAAGTTTCTGAAGACCAATCGCCCCCATAAATCTATGTATTCAATCCTTAGGTTAGTTATTAATATCAACATACCCTAAAATACCTTGTCTTGCCAGACTAAGTTTCTGAAGACCAATCGCCCCCATAAATCTATGCATTCAATCCTTAGGTTAATTATTAATATCAACATACCCTAAAATACCTTGTCTTGCCAGACTAAGTTTCTGAAGACCAATCGCCCATAAATCTATGCACCATCGCCCCATAAATCTATGTATTCAATCCTTAGGTTAGTTATCTTTATCCGCCATTGTGTTCATCTTTTCCATTTACTTTTCCACAATTGTTATACGTCTTCCACTCACCTCCTTCGTATCCACATTCCACACTACTCCATTTTGCTTCGTGTCCTACACCTCTTACCCGCCCGACTCTACCTACATGATGATGAACAGGAATATACATTCATATTAAAAACACCCATGCCCTGTCCCTAGGTTGAGCCAATGCCAACCAATCAGACAGCCATATATCTATGTATGTTCTTCCATCCGAGAAGTAGATGTTAAAACCTCATGTCCAAATTAATAAGAGATTAAGATACCCACGGGTACACCAGTGATATAAAACCATTGCCCCCGTAAGACCTAGACAGCCATGACTACAGATGTTAGCCACCATGCTATAACTTAATGCTTACCCCAACCAGAGATTGTATAGATAACCTTTTCTTTGTCCATTGCCATCATAGTATCCCGAAACAATAACGAAGTACCCCTACGAACTGCCGCTTTTCTTTGGTCTATATTTCATAGAAAACGCAGTTCCCAGGGACAACTAGACGTACAAAAACTCATGCCAACTAATAGTGTCCATAACCCCTCGTATTGACGAGTAATAATACACCATGTTTTTCCCTACTTTATCCACAGTCAAGCATACACCTACAGTTAACCTCCTTCTCCCCCCACAGCCCCACAATCCACATGATTCTATCTTTTCCAGACTCGTATACCACCCCATAGTTGCATCCCCCGGTAGCATTTGGCTAACGTACTTTCACTGTCCTTTCAAACTCCAATATCAACTGTAGCCTAATGCCACCCCCACGCCCAGAGACCTTAGGGTAAAATTTCCACGTAGCCCCCTGAACTCCCCCCCTCTCATTAACACCCCGCGCTCCTCGACTCTTGTCCGACCTAGCCTCTCCCTCATACCTCTTGAAGATCCTTGATTTTTCCGTTGCTAACGCTCTCCAACCTTTTATATATACTCCTATCCAGCCTACCTTCCCTTAGTAGGCCGGAACAACATTAGAACTTTACTAACCCCTTGCATGCCATCTATTCTCTTACAACCCATTCACAACCCTGCACCCAATGGTCGTCGGTGCGAGGCTAGCCGCCTCGCCAGTAACTAACTTCTATTGCCATACTTCCAGATAAATGTGGCAGAGTTAGTAACCCAGTCTCCACCACATCCAGCAAACCATACAATAAACAACCAACCGATTAAAACCAGCTAGCCAAGGCACTTTCGGTTTTGGTATTAAGGACACCCACATCTGTCTCATACACAGAGGGTTATTACAAACACTGGTGATATGGCAAGCCCCTAGCCACAGCCGCCGGACGACCATCACAGAGAGAGGGCGCGCAACTACCCCTATTTACCCACCCGAGGAGGGAGACCCCCATCCCTGCGGAGGTATACCTGACCCTTGTTTTGACTTCCGGGTCATTGCCAGGTAGCACAGGAATTCTTCCTATCAATGAACTAACCATGCATGACTAACACCTTTACTAACCTCTATTAACTCACAATAAACCATTTACCTTTCTTGCATACTCTGATCACTAAATTAGCACCTCAGCTATACCATAGAATGAAGATTGAACAATCTAAGAGAGACGCTCCTATCACAGCTGTCCCCATCCTCCTAGCAAAGTAGATCCAGTCTCTCTCCCCTAAATACTTCCAGTATAGCCAAAATAGTACCTCTTAGTTATATCATATGATGAAGGCTTCCTATAGCCATGTGCCACAACAGTAATCACCACCTTACCTAGTCCCCGTATCTATTGAGAGCTCAAATAAGTCCATAAGACTCGAGATCCCTATGGCCTACAGGGCCCAAAACCGAGCCTATAAACCCAGCTCCAGCCCCCAGTAAAATCAGTTGAAAGATAGACACCAACCCAGGTTGGTCACCAGAGTTAACCTTGAGCTCTATCCTTGTTGGTTGCTGAGAAGTGAGTTCCAGAGCTGGCAGACTCCGTGGCAGATTTGGGTAGAAGGACCTGTCCACGTATTTGAGAACTTCCTACATATGGACAACCTGGACGGCCGCGGAACCAGTCGTTAGCCCCCAACATCACGGACGCAAGATAACCAGGACCAGACCAATCAAATACTACCCAAGATTCACTCTATCAGTACTACAGTGTTACAGTACTATTTAGAGACTCACTTATTAATATTTCTACGAAGTGGCTATATCTTTGCCCCAGTATAATTCATATATAACCATTCCATTAGGAAGTGCTAAGCATATCAGTGTTCATTAATTAACAGGCGATACTAACTCTCGTAAGTAACCATATACCCAGATATTATTTCATAGAAGTGAAACCCTAGTGATATCTGAATGTTCGCCCACTGATTTGCGTTCTATGTATTTCTGATACAAGAATATAAAACTTAGATCAGTACCCCCTTAGGTTACTAGAATTCCCGTGCTCTAAAATACGCGTGTCTAATCTAGTCTGTGAACTACTACTTGTGCACCAGAGCTACCAGTAATAAATCTAACAGTGAATATGAATCTATAAGTAATATTGATGGTCTTCGGTATATAAACCTGTTAAATAAGCCAGTGATCAGAAGATTAATACCTGAACGTTGGAAGTGGGAGACTAGGCTCCATCTAGATCCACTTATGCTAGTGTTGTTCAATTCTATCATTTGTCTTGCACGAGTATTTCAGAAGTGGTATATTAATAAACGTGATCGTGTGTCTTGTTACCGTGTGTTTCTTTTGTGTTCTCTATTCCTCATACCTTGTATTGTGCATGCAGCCTTATATACCCAGTCAGTTAGAACTCACATTACCCAAGTTAAACCTGTAGAAAAACAGGGCATAACAGTAATGTTCCAACAGTTGCGAGAGACATGATCTTCCTGCTCTGAATCCATGTTGACCAGTGTTGTGCAGTTCATTTTTTTCCATAAATGTTGAGATTTTGTGCTCCCAGGACTCGCTCGAAAATTTTAATGATTTGGTAGTGCTTTATTCCCTCCTTTATGCAAAGGGGCAATTATTGCGTTTTTCAAACTATCCGGTATTTCTCCAGTGTCTAGACTCCTTCTCCACATTATAGCCAGGGGTTTTGAGAGGTTTTCCTTACATTTCTTTATTAGGATCGAACTCCAAGAGTCCGGGCCTGGTGCCGAGTGGATTGGCATGTTGGCGATGGCTTCTGCTATGTCTTTTGGCCCGAAATTAATATCCAGAATCTGGGGGGTATCCGTGGGGGGGTTGGTTATTCATGAAACATTCATTTTGGTCTCTAATTGCTTTTGTTTCGTCAGGCTTACTGAAGGCTGTTTCATATTGTAGACGTGATAGTTCACTCATTTCCTTTTTGTCCCCTGTGAATGACCCATCAACTTTACTTAGTGGGCCGATGTTTGATGTGGTTTTAGTCTTATATTTAGCATATGAAAAGAAGTACTTGGAGTTTTTCTTTATGCTTGCAATTGCTTTGCTCTCCTCTTCTATTTGTTGTAGTTCAGATGAGATTCTTAGTCGTTGTGCAATTTCCACAATTTCTCTATCTATTTTTGCCTTTTGTCTTTCCTGTAGATTTTGTTGTGTGCGTCTTTGTGTTAGTAATTTTCTTCTGTACAGCTTCCTCCTTTCCCGTTCTTGTTTGCTTATTCGTCTTGTTTGTTTTTCTGGTATGTGGTGGCTACAGATTTGGGTCATGGTTTCTGTTAAAAGGACTAGGCATTCTGATTGTGTCCGGTTGTTCATTAAATCTTCCCAGTCTATTTCCTCCATTTCTTGGTTTACCTCTTCCCACCTTATATTTTTGCTATTGAAGTTAAATTTGCTGAATGGACCAGTTTTTGGTCTAGCTTCTGAGGTGTTCTGTACACATGCTAGGGTTGTTTTGATCTCAATTAATTTATGATCTGAGTATGTTGTGTCCGGTATGTTAACACTGTGTACTAGGGAGTTATTGTTAGTGAAGACAAGGTCTAAGATATTGTTTTCACGTTTGGGTTCGGCAATATGCTGGCTAAGACTAAAAAAGTTGCAAAGTTTAGATAGTCCTCTTGCATTTGCTTCTCTGGAGTTATTCGACACTACTTGGTCTTCTAGTTGTCTCCAATTGATGTATGAAAGGTTAAAATCTCCTAACCACATACTATTTGGTGTCGGGTTTCCCAGGGCTTCCACTTCTGATTTTATCATGTTGAGCTGGGTTTTGAATTCTTCTAAGGATGAGTCAGAAGGTCTGTACAGTATGTGACAATAACTGCTAAATTTGGGGATTCTATTTTAACTCCAAGTATTTCCACTACTTCATTACTGGTTTTTAGAAATTCAGTATATATCAGAGTCATGAATGTACAAGGCTACACCTCCACGAGTTCTATGCGTTCTGTCCGCCCTATGTACAGTAGGTTATAACCAGGAATCCATACTTCACAATCTGCCTGATCTTTAATGTGGGTTTCTGTGAGAGCCGCAAATATAGCGCTTCCTTCTTCTAGCAGGCCCCTAATAAATGGTACTTTGTTTGTGGTTCTATTTTTTAGGCCTTGGATGTTTGCAAACAAGACGGGGGAGGGGCTATTTATTCTACTATGTGTACCTAGTAGTCCTCGGAAGGTATTTGGTGTTGCTCGTAGAGCACATCCTTGTGCCACGTTCAGGAGGACAGGAGGTACTCTAGCTGGGCTATTTGTTCTTCCAATTCTCGCACTTTGTTCATCTTGTTCTGCCATTTCCCATAGTGTCTTCTTCCGCTATCTTGTCTATGCAAAACTGGAGAGATTTTTTTATTAGCATTTGAGTTGTTTCTGGCTATCCTCCAAGTCCCCCTAATATGGAAATCTGAGCATTTGCTAGCATAGCATTTCTTATTCCCTAGTGATGACTGGCAGAGGGGTGGGTGGTGGTATTTGCAGTTTTCACCAAATCTGTATTTGCCATCTCAAATCATAATGTTGCAAATTTTGGGGTGCTCAAATCTGCATTTTACTCCATTAAGTTCACCGTTTGGTCCAAAGTGGCACATTCTTTTCAGGTGATATCTGCATACAGGTGTAGCTGATCCTTGTGTTCCTGAGTGTGTTGATGTGGTGATTGATGTTGCAATTTCCTTTGTATCGGTATGCATATGTTGCCTTGGGATCAGTCCAGATACTTCCCGAGTGGCACTACATGTCTCTTGATTGGTTGTGGTTGGAGCACCCTGTACTGCCGTGGTTGTGGTAGATGGCAGTTGGTTTCGATTTTGAGGGCTATCCCCTTCATTCCTTTTACGTTCTTGTTGCTCGGGGGAGTTGGGTACAAAATAAAGTCCTTCTGCCTGGACGGTGGTTTTGGGTGACAGAAGGGTCTCAGTTGGGCAGATAGAGGGTGGAGGTGGTGGAGGTGGCTGAGAGGTAACTTGTGGGGGTGTGGTTGGTTGTGAAGGGCAATGTGGGGGCAATTGAGGTTGAGAGTCACGTGGGGGGGGGGGGGGGGCTGAGAGTTATGTGGGGGTGTATAGGGATCATGCCCCGGGGATGAGAGTTATGGGCATTTGTGCGTGAGGGAGAGTGTGCGCACACAGGTGACAATGTATCACTGTAGTGTGACAGCCAGTAACTAAGATCTTCTATGAATCGCGAGCATGATGTTAAATTTGTTGAGGACTGTTTTGTTGACAGAATGGGGTGAAATATTTTCATTTAGCAAGGCCATTTGGACTTTCTGGCCAATTTTCTCCATTACTACAGTAAATTCTTCTTGTAGCATAACAGGGGCGTCTTTCAGCATTTTCTTAGTATAAGTTAATTTAATTCATTGAAGCAATTTACACATGTAAGTCCTTGTTTTCCTTTGTTGTGCTTACCCATGCATTGCTGATGAAATAGCAATTTACATTCTTCACATTTGGCAGTTTGGTTCTCGGACTTTAGCTTGCATTTAGTACATGTATTGGTACCCATCTTCGATCTAGTTTAGTTTACTTTCCTTATTTTCTCTTTTTCTTTACTGATTTATATATCTAGGTCAGTTGGAGAGTGTGGAGTAGGCTACTGTGACGCATGACGCTGTGTGTGGGGACCTGAGGGAGCCGGGGTGGTGGCGTCGTGTAGTGTCGGGTGTCAAGGTCGACCAGGGGAGGGGTTGGAGGAAGGCAATGTTATTGGTATTAGTTATTTCAACGTACGGCTGTTTAAAAGTTTATCTTTTAGGATGTATGATAGGTTTTTTGTGGGCCAAAATAAATTGTCAGGAGGGCTGGGAAGTTTGTCTATTATTTGTGTATCTAGCCAGGTATTTGAACGTTTAGTTCGGTACTAGTGGGGACTAGGTAGAGGGTGTCGTATGGAGGGAGGCACTATGGCGGGCCGTGGTGGGAGTGTTGGCACTGTATGGGTGACCGTTTGTATTTTTTCCTCAAGATTCTCATTTATTTTCACTTTATCACTTTTAACACTTTTACATAAATGGAATTCACTTTAAATTTAACTATTGGTACTACTGGATAATCCACTATTGACATACGTTCAGAGGAAACGTGTATACATTATTAATTATTACGGTTGACGTTAGTGGCAATTCGATTTTCGCCAGGTCAGCATTTCTTCCTGGGCACCTATTTGAAAAACCGTTGGAAACAACACTAAAACAGGCTTTTCTTCACTACCCTCGTCATAATTTAATATATGTTGCACTCAGTTTATTCACTATGACGAACTAGGTCCGCTTGCGAAGTATTGTCTATTTATCTCCATTATCTCCATGGTAAAATGCTCTATACCGGAGAGCAAAATCGACACTCACTCCCACACAGTATATATATATATATATATATATATATATATATATTAAGTATATATCACAAATACCCGTGAGCCAATAAATGTTTTAGTCTCTCAGTGGGGTTCGAACCGTCGACCGTCAGGACGATAGCCGACGCTTTAACCATCCTGACTGTCGACGGTTCGAACCCCACTGAGAGACTAAGACATATGTGTATATATATATTATATATATATATACTGTATATATTTATATATATATATATATATATATATGTTAGTAAAGCCAGGTAATAAATTTTCTTTAATACATACGAGGTTGAAAGAAATGGCAATTTCTGCGTTGGAAATTTTATTATTCAAAGTTTCCAGGTCTCTGATGAGTTTTCGCTGGGTGGCAGGAAGTAGATGAAGGAGATGAGCAAAATTCATGGTGGTACAGGGTTACAGCTGCCCAACGACCAGCCGTCTACTGTAGATACGTGGATGACATCTTCGTGCAAATCAAGGACCTCCACGAACTACAGGAACTCCAGCGTCGCTTCATGACCTCCTCCGGACTTAACTTCACCTTTGAAAAATCTAACAATGGACAACTCCCCTTCCTCGACATCCTCGTAGCTCTGAACGACCATGGGTTCAAAACCACCGTCTACATTAAACCTACTAACACAGGACAATGCCTCAACGGCGATAGTGAATGCCCCCGCCGTTATCTTCTATCCTCCATCTCCGCCTATGTTAGGAGAGCCCTCACGCACTGCTCTACCTGGGCCGACACCCACCAGGAACTAGAAAGACTATCCCAAGTTTTAGTAAATAACGGATACTCCAACTCCGACATCTCCAGCTCCATCAACCACCATCTTGAAAAATGGTACACCCAAAGCCCTCCCAACATTGACCCCCCCAATGAAATTAAGATCTTCTACCGCAATTACATGTCCTCTGAACACAAAAATGACGAGGCCGTCTTAAAAGAAATAATCTCCAAGCATGTCCACCCAACCAACCCGGAAAACAAAATCAAATTAATAATTTATTACAAATCCCCCAAGACCTCCAACCTCGTTCTCCGCAACAAACCAGCCTCCACCAAGATAAAGAGCCCGATGACCGATGATCACGTCATTTACCAACATACCTGTAATTATGAGGACTGTGGACCTCATTCCTATATTGGTATGACGCAGACTCGTCTTTCACGTCGGTTAACTCTTCACCTTCAGGCTGGAGCCATCAAAGACCACTATCTAACCCCTAACCACCCTCACCTCACACGCAACGAGTTAGAGAAACACACCACCATACTCGATAAAGAAAGTGACCCAAGGAGATTACCTATACTCGAAGCTTATATATCCAAGCCTTACATCCCAACATCAACAACCAAACTCTGGACCTTCAGATCCTTCCTTCTGCCAAAAGGCACTACCCTACAGGACCTAACACCCCTCCTCGCCCCCCGGTGCCCTTGATGCAGCCCCCCGCGCTACCTCCTTCAGCTTCGTCTTCTGCAGGCGCCACACAACTTAGGCCACGCCCCTCGACACGCAGCCAGTCAGCTTCGACCCCACCTACTGACCACCATCCCGCATCCAGTGCGCATGCGTGAAGCGGTTAACCCCTTTCTCTCTCCTAGTTTACGCTTCCACCAATAGCAGACTTTTGCCCCCTGTTTTCCGCCTCCTCTGATCCTCCACCCTCTTTATATACCCTTCCTGTTTACCTTTTATATCATTCCTTCCTTACTTGATAATGCTGGTTGTCCAGTGAAACGCGTCGTATATCCTGTATCATCATGTACATTTATGTAACCCTGTACCACCATGAATTTTGCTCATCTCCTTCATCTACTTCCTGCCACCCAGCGAAAACTCATCAGAGACCTGGAAACTTTGAATAATAAAATTTCCAACGCAGAAATTGCCATTTCTTTCAACCTCGTATGTATTAAAGAAAATATATATATATATATATATATATATATATGATATCGTGCAGTTGTCCGCCAGGGTATCTTATTTTCATTAAAAATAAGGTTACTAGGAAAAGAAGCATCCCCATTTTGATCAATTTATTTTCAAACTTGCAATATTTCGGATGGTCGTCCATCATCAGGCTCTACACACGTGATCCTATAAATGAATGAATACACATATTTTTAAATTCAGCATCCTTCCTATGCTGAATTTAAAAATAAATTGATCAAAATGGGGATGCTTCTTTTCCTAGTAACCTTATTTTTAATGAATATATATATATATATATATATATATTTATTAGTGGCCCCTCCATCATTGACGATTATGCCTATTACATAAGGCTACCTCTTCAAACGCTCATACGCGTAGTTTGAATCTACCGCCGCAGAGCTCAGAGGAACCTTCATCATAAGCACACGCAAAATCACTCATGGTTCGTCTTTACGTCACTACGAAAAAACTTTGTAACAAATAAAAAATAAAAATAAAATAAGAATAACTATTCATAAGCTTTCCATATTCCGTGGATGTACTTCTGTGGATTCTTGGACCAGACGCTGACTAGTGCATCTTTCCACCTTCCTTGCTCTGCGCTCACCCCACCCGGACGTGTCCCCCTCAGTGCTCCGCTTTGATTCCGCATTCTTGCGTCCCTAGTGAGTTTTTCTCATTTGTTTACTCTGGGATGTCTTGAGTAAGGTTAGGATTAGCTTAGCAGGGGTGTCATGGGTGGTTTTCTCGCAGAACAAGTGTATTTTGGGTCGTTTTGTTGGGGCATCTATTTCGGACGGACCCTCGTGGCCGAGTTGAGGACACTCTGAAACATTTTTCGTGTTTAGCCATCTTTAGTCCTAGCTTGTTAGGCGGGTTTAACTACGTGATGTCGGGCTTCTAGCTATCTTTCAGATGGAGTAGCCTTGTTTGTTTTTTACTGACGTTCCTGGTGTTTTTTCTTCACGTAGTGGAGTTCTTTCTGGGTCCCGAGTCAGTGTTATCCTTACCGGGTTTTTTTCTACGATGTTGATGTGGCTGCTGTTCCAGTTTTGGTGGATTGAGTGCTTTTTTATTGTGTTTCGACGTCATTAAGTGTTTTTCGTGTTCACTAGGCCTAGCCAGCCACTCCTAGTTTTTCACATATGCAAGTGTTTTCATTATTTATTATTATAAAAATGTATTCATGTGTCATGTGTGTCCTGGATTAGTTGTGATTGGCTGATCCAGGAGCTTCGGACTACATCTGATTATGTTTATCAGCCTGCGTTCTGTTTGTTGTGGGTTGCCTTTCCGGCGGTTTTTCTCGATTGCTCCGAGAAAGCCGTTTTGTGTACCGGGTTTTAGTCAAGTTGGTTAAAATCGGTAGTTTCCCCGGCGAGTTTGGTAGCTTGAGGGCTCATCAGAAACTGCGTTCTCTGTGGTCGAGCCTGTGATCAGGCTTCCTGTGTTCTCCCGGCGAGGTGGGCCCCACACATCTATCTAGGTGATCATGCTGACACCAGTTGGATTTGGTTTTCTCGGCTTTTCAAAGCCATTGAAACAATGCTGTTTGTCTGTTTGGTCTTTTCCTCCCGGCGACCTTTTTACAAAGAGGTCTGGGGCAGGTACAATTGGTTTGACATTTAATATGAAACCCGGCGGTGGTACTTTCGGGTGGTTATATTAACGGATTTGCAATTCGCTATGGTTTGCCAAACAATTGATTGATACGATAAGGTATCACGGCCTTCAAGACAATACTGTTTGTTTGTTTGGTCTTTTCCTCCCAGCGACCTTTTTACAAAGAGGTCTGGGGCACGTACAATTGGTTTGACATTTAATATGAAACCCGGCGGTGGTACCTTCGGGTGGTTATATTGACGGATTTGCAATTCGCTATGGTTTGCCAAACAATTGATTGATACAATAAGGTATCACGGCCTTCAAGACGGCGATCTATGAGGGCTTCTGGTAGAAGTCGGATTAGAGATTAAGATAGGCTTAGACTTTTTATGGGATAAAAAGATGCCTGAATCTTACTAGTGTTTCAAGTGTAAAGGGATACTTGAAGGTCTTTATCTTTATTAAAGATATGCTTCATCTTTATGAAGACTCAGAAGATATGCTTAAATCTTTTGGACAGGTAAAGATATGCTGAAATCTTTAAAATGAAACTGCAGGACAGCAAAACGTAGTGGTTGAGGGCTACGGTTCGTTGACCAGCAGTTTTATGACACATGTTTTTGAAACATTTTGGGGTAACCTTATGATCATTAATTCCTGGGAATTTTCTCTTTCCAGGGCGGAGTACCGGCGTGGCGCCAGGTGACCAGGTAGATCCCGGGGGTGGGTAGATTTCCGCCAGTCTCGGTCATGTCGGCCATAGAACCTCTTATTGCTTTGTGTTCAACGCCGTTATGCTCCGGTATACCTATTTTTGCGCACAAGCTGTGCATTAAATGTGTTAAATGCTTCGATCGGTCACAGGGGATATGGGTGACAAAGAATTGCACTATTTGTAACCTCTTAACACTAGATTAGCGGGCTAGCGGTTTATTTATATGTACCGCCCAGCGGGGTGTTTTAAGCCAAAATAGGGCTGTTTACGTGATCATTTTCATGCCTAAATAAGACCCAGAGCGTAAAACAAGTATCTATCCCTGAAAGGGCATAAACAGAGCTTTCCAATGACACCATAACGATCCTTTTATGACGGCTAGTTTTCTTGCAAAAACCGCGCAACGCGAGTGCAAAAAGCATGTAATTCGGTACTTTCCCCATTAAATTCAGTATGTAGCGAGTGAGAGAGGGTGGGAGGAGGTGGGATTCATGTCAGTAGGTTCGCCGCGGTGGTCTGGAGCAGTCATACGCTCGCTACTCTCCTGCCACCACTTGTCTCTCTCTCTCAGCAACATTACGTGCTGAAATTGCCACACGACCTATGTCGCGCGCCGCCAGATAGTCCAGATTTATTATACTCGACTTATGTTGCACGCCGACACTTAGGGGTTAAGTGTTAAAATTTTAATTAAAAAAGATCATACTGCGGCGGTGGCTTTGCAAGAAGTGAAACAACTTCTCGCTACTTATTCAACAAATGTAGCTCATAAAGCATTGCAATGTGATAACCTTGAGCTTTGGGAACTGTTAATTATTAAACATGCCCCCCCTAAGAGTAAGATACGTGCACGTAAGACCTCCGAGACTGGGCGGGGACAGGCTCCCACACCCTCCCCTGGCAAATCTAAGAGGCCTCGCTCTCCGTCACCCTCGGCTTCGGCGACGAGGTCCAAGTCAAGTTCACCCCTGCGGTGAAAGCAGGTGAAAGCTTCGGGCCACTCTTCTTCACCTCCACGGAAGAGGACAAAGGAAGAGAGTAGGGGACCTAGAGACATTATTAGAACTAAACATAAGTCTAGTAGGAGTCATAAATCATCCAAAAGAGATCCTCCGGCGCGAACGGACTCACGGCTGTTGCCGGAGCCTGGTACCCCGCTCTCTGCATCTACCCCCTCCAAGTCTAACGTCCAATCTGACAGGTCGTGGGTGGAGTCAGAGAATGTGGTGGAGGATGCCCCGGCGGACATTTCATCACCTGATATTCATGCTTTCTCTACCAGGTCACGTGTGTCAGCCTCAGATTTAGAAGTATCTTACGGAAACTATAAGCCGCTAAGGTGCTCGGGTGAGGGCTCCCAATTGGGGAGTATACCAGGCTCGCAAGTGAGTAACAGCCACAGCCAAGGTGTATGGCGATACTTACAGCCCTGGCAGGATGGCACACATCCTTTTGTGACGCAAGTAGTGGCTGACGTCCACCGGGATGCCGATGTATCATCTTCTATCCAAGATCTAACATGGCGGCATGTGGAGGTCCCGGCTTCGGTGGGATCTTCCCATGAGAGGCCAGACTTAAGGGATGAAGAACAGCGTTCTCTGGTCTCAGAGATGGAAGTTGAAGAGTCAGGTCACCACCTAGAAGACTCTCAGGGTACTGTCGAATCTCCACGGAGTTCGTCATCTGCTAGGTATGTAACTACGGAAGAGATTGATGGGTTACTATTAAATGCACTTAATAAGTCCTTTGGCCCTACGCCGGAAACTCCTACAGTTGGTATGGGAGCTCCCGCGATGTCAACGAATGTGCGATCTCTGGCTACATCCATTGCTTTAGCTAAAATACCTAACCCTCCTCTTGTGTCAGATTCAATTTCCAATGTGCCAGGCACAGCAGCTCTCACTACTTCCAATGTGCGGGTCATATCAGACATAACTCCCCCCCATTTAGACAAGGCACCAGTCAGAAAAGGAGCTATGCCTCTTTTATACGGGCCTAATGAGTCATGGGTAGCAATGTTACCAACTAAGCCAGAGGCAGTACAACCTACTATTTCGGGGGAGCTCCCGGTACCACATGAGTGGGTAATCCAAGGCAATAAGTCTAGAAAATTCAGAGCATTGGATAGTCAAGGAGATGATTTAGATGTTCATATTAAGGCCATTCCCATTTATTATAACCATGACTTTTTTGTGAATGCATCAACACCAGTCCTACCCCCTGCCTCAGCTTCAAAGCTTTTTTCTGACTGGACTAAGAATGATGGCTTTAACACCTTAAGAGCGGCCTATGCGGTTTATTTATATGTACCGCCCAGCGGGGTGTTTTTAGCCAAAATAGGGCTGTTTACGTGATCATTTTCATGCCTAAATAAGACCCAGAACGTAAAACAAGTATCTATCCCTGAAAGGGCATAAACAGAGCTTTCGAATGACACCATAACGATCCTTTTATGATGGCTAGTTTTCTTGCAATAACCGTGCAACGCGAGTGCAAAAAGCATGTAATTAGCCACTTTCCCGATACAATTCCTTATATAGCGAGTGAGAGAGGGAGGAGGGAGCTGGGATTCGTGTCAGTATGTTCGCCGCGGTGGTCTGGAGCAGTCATACGCTCGCTACTCTCCTGCCACCACTTGTCTCTCTCTCTCAGCAACATTACGTGCTGAAATTGCCACTCGACCTATGTCGAGCGCCGCCACATAGTCCAGCTTTATTAAATACGACTTATGTGGTGAGCCGCTAATTAAGGGTTAACGACGTCAAGGCACTTTCTGCTTTGACGCCGGAGTTGGATATGTTTCCGATCACAGACTCAGCCTCTAATCCAGTCTTGCAGGTGGGGCAGCTGGGTACGGGACCTTGGGTGGACTGGGAAACAGAGGCTCAAAATGTTGCCACTACTTTCACTACAAAGTCTTCTCACCAAATCCCTCAAAACCACCATTATAGGTTTGACTCCTAAAACCTAATATTTAGTAGTGGCCCAATAATCATTGACGATTATGCCTATTACATAAGGCCTCCTCTTCAAACGCTCATTTACCGTAGTTTGAATCTACCGCGCAGAGCATAAAAATTTGAGGAGCCTTCATCATGAGCGCACGCAACCTCACTCATGGTTCTGTCATTATGTAATTGGGTTCTCACTACGAAAAAACTTCGTAATAAATAATAAATAAAAAGAAAATAAGAATAACTATTCATAAGCTTTCCATATACTCGTGGATGTACTTGTGTGGATATTTGACCAGACGCTGATTTCAGGCGTCATACTTCCTTCACTGACATATCAAGTAAACCAAAATCCTTAATACATCAACGAATGGGAAGGGGATGGTCGGGAGGGCCCCAGTCGTCAATGATTACGGGGCCACTACTAAATATTAGGTTTTCTTTATCTCCTTGCAGGAGTCAAACCTATAATTTATTAGTGGCCCCTCCATCATTGACGATTATGCCTGATATCTAAGACTGGAGGGGGACATTCGTAATCATATCATATCTCTAGCAAAA
Organism: Paralithodes platypus; assembly: GCA_032716605.1. Classification (NCBI taxonomy): domain Eukaryota; kingdom Metazoa; phylum Arthropoda; class Malacostraca; order Decapoda; family Lithodidae; genus Paralithodes; species Paralithodes platypus. The sequence continues at coordinate 54,811,338 of CM064486.1, read as the reverse complement.
GCAGATAATCAAACAACCACATAGTATTCTTACTTTGTAAAAAATATATATTTTGCGCATAAACTTTATACAGCATATATATTCAAAAAGGGGTACAAGCAGGAGCGTGCTTCGAAGAAGCCTGCTTGAATAAAAAGGGTTAACTCTGAGACTCTGTATACAGATCTGCTTTTTAAGAAGGCACCCCACTTAAAGTAAGTGGTGGAAAAATCAAAACTTATAAGTCTACATGTGCACATATAAACCCCATTAAACTAGTGGATATATTCCTAAAAATATACCCAAACATAAAATGAACTCTTGTACTTTCGCAGAAGTACTGAACTCTTGTACTTATGCAGAAGTACTTACATCAAAAATAAAATTCGCAGTCGTAACTACTGAGATTTTCTTAAAATTATATTGCTTCACAGCCAAAACTACTTACAACAAGAATTGTTGTTTTACTACTATTGTACTTTAGCACAATTTCCTGTAATGCATACTAGAGAGAAATTTTATATCACAACACCTATATACAGTATCACAGCTCGTATGCTCCGTACACATACTTCGGCGGGGTCTAGGGTGTCCTATGTTACACTGACTGCACCCCCCCTCCCCCCTCTTTTCTTAACCTAAACAATAAGTGACTTAGAGGCCACCTAGACCCTCTGCCTTAAAGCTATACATGGCATGGAAGGTCTGTCTAGAGCTACTGAAAGGTATCGAGTCAAAAACGTATGATTAGAGGACCATAGGTGCGTGGACGCTATGTCCTCAACAGAAAAATTCTTAAGGAAACGCAAAGAGGCCGCCCATTTGCGTAAATCGTGGGCTCTTCCTACGACGCCGGGATTACTCTCTTTAATGACTTCGACTAGGAGAGAAGCTAGTTTTCGTTTCATTAAGCGTTGGCCCGTACTTGCTACCCATAAAGCACCCTGTTGATTCAGAGGTGCTACTCTCAAATATTTGGTTAGAGCTTGCACTGGACATAAATTATGGTGCACTTTTCCCCTTTTTAACGCCGGCACCGTGAACTCTGAAAAAACGTGTTCACTGTGTTCATTTTTGGCGATGAACATCGGGGAAGGTGCAAAGTGAATACACTCATTGAGCCTACCAAACCTTATGCAATTAGGTGTGTTGCTCATCGCCGCCAGCTCAGATACCCTGTGCCCGGTAGCCAAAGCCATAAGGAATACTGCCCTTTTTAAAAGTAAGTCAAAATCTGCAGTATTTTGGTACAGACGGGAATGAAGTAAAGACAACGCCTTGTCCAGAGACCAGGTAGGCATGAGCTGACGGGGAGGTGGGCGGAGTTTAAAACATGCTCTCATGAAACCTTTTTCCTCCGCTAGTGGTATGGTTAGACCTGTAAGGTCAAAGAATGGCATCCTAATTGCTGTTAAGTGATTTTTTAACGTTACTCAAGATAGACGTTTCTGCTCGAACAGAGAGTTTAACCCTTATTTAGCGGCGAGCAACATAAGTCGAGTTAAATAAAGCTGGACTATGTGGCGGCGCTCGACATAACTCGAGTGGCAATTTCAGCACGTAATGTGGCTGAGAGAGAGAGACAAGTGGTGGCAGGAGACTAGCGAGCGTATGACTGCTCCAGACCACCGCGGCGCACCTACTGACACAAATCTCAGCTCCCTCCTCCCTCTCTCACTCGCTACATACTCAATTATGTACTGAAAGTACCGAATTACCTGCTTTTTGCACTCGCGTTGCACGGTTATTGCAAGAAAACTATCCATCATACAAGGATCGTTATGGTGTCATTCGAAAGCTCTGTTTATGCCCTTTCAGGGATAGGTACTTGTTTTACGTTCTGGGTCTTATTTAGGCATGAAAATGATCACGTAAACAGCCCTATTTTGGCTAAAAACACCCCGCTGTGCGGTACACATAAATAAACCGCATAGGCCGCTCGTAAGGTGTTAAATAACGAAAAACCAAAGCCACCGAAGGTACGGTTTGTTCTGTTCTAATTATCCAAGAAGTAAAGGACTGCCAGTGCGACTGATACTGTCTCTTTGTAGATGGGGTATATTGATTCATGAATTTATCGGTCACGTTTCTACCATACGGTGTTAGCCACTTGGCCTCCTGAATGTCCATAATGCAAAAGTCAGCGAGGTCTCTAGGTTGCCAATCGTGTCTAAGTGGAAATACCCGACCGGGAGCGACACCGGGTTCGGGCACCACGTTTTCAATTGCTGGTACCACAACTGCGCCGGCCACAGGGGCGCGATTAACGAGACTACGCCCCGATAATCCCATAGTTTGTTTACTACGTGGCACATTAGAGAAGCGTCTGGTGGCGGAAACAGATAAACGGAACTCCACCTCTTCCAGTCCGTCACCAGAGCGTCGGATCCTCCCGCCGGCGTTATTGTCCGGCGGGTGAGGTACAGCGGGAGTTTGTGAGTCTCCTCGGACGCAAACAGATCCACTTGTGGACGGTAAGGCTCCGCAATCATTTGGTCGAAAATGGTTTGCTTGAGCGCCCATTCTACTGTTGTGCTCTGTCTCCGAGACAGAGCGTCTGCCCAGATGTTTGCTACGCCTGGGAGATAAGATGCGTGAAGATGAATGTTTAGCTTGTCGGCTAGAACAAAAATCTTTTCTGACACGTTTAGCAACGTCCGAGATCTCGTTGACCCTTGTTTCTGAATGCAGTGAACCGCATTCAGATTGTCCATCCTGAAGGCCACCAATTTGTCCCGTAAAGTAGAGCCGTGGGCCTGAAGGAAATACAAGGGGACTTGTAACTCTTTGACATTGAAGTGGGAGGTTTCTGAATGGGACCAAAGCCCTTGACCCTGATGGCCGTGGTTTGACTGAAAGCCCCAACCTATCGTTCCTGACGCATCCTTGTCTACCCCTACCATCGGCGGAGGAGAGGTCCATGACATGACCGAGTGCAATGTTTCCCTCTTCGCCCAGACCGCTAGTAAGCTGTGTATTAATTTTGGGATGGGCCATAATGTTTCCGCCGGCAATAGTGGAAAACATTTGTTACCCTCCAATATTAAACGTTTGACTTTCAGCCGGCCCAACTTTACAGTTAGTTGAATCCAGTTGAGAGAGCCGACCAGAGATTCCCAGACTCTCCGTGTCGTAGTCAGACTGTGAAGAAACATAAACAGTTTCTTGCGAAACTTGTTCCGATTGTCCACACTCTGACTCAGAGTGAGAGCAGCTGTGTCCCAGACCAGCCCTATCCACTGGACCACTCGTGAGGGAACAAAGTTTGACTTTACCGGGTTTACCTTGAACCCTAGAGATTTTACATGATTTAATGTTATGTTGACATGATTGATGCATAACTGTTCCGTCTCTGCCACCACCAGCCAGTCGTCTAGATACCACAAAATCCTGATCCCTTGTTCTAACATGGGCATCAGGGCTTGCCGGACTAATTTCGTGAATAAGCGAGGTGCTAGGTTCAATCCGAACGGCATCCTCTGAAAGACATAAGTCTGATGCATTATTCGTAAGGCCAAAAATCATTGAAACCTTTTGTTTACCGGGACGTGCCAATACGCGTCTGTCAGGTCTAAAGAACACATCCACCCTTCCGGCGGAAGTGTTAGCCTGATTTGATTCACTGTCAGCATCCTGAAGGAAACGTTGTGAATGTGGAGGTTCAGATAAGACAGGTCTACAACCGGCCTCATCTGAACACTGTCCCTTTTGGGCACTAGAAAGAGTTTGAACGTAAATACTGGGTAATTTTGAGGGACCGGGATGATGAAATTCTTGGCGATCATCTCTTGGATCAGTGACTCCACCTCTAATGAAACAAAATTTGCCTTTGTCGGCTGACGTAAGCGAGGTCGCCGGAGCCACTGCCAGGTGATGCCTTTGCGTGCCACCATCCTCGCCCATGTGTTTAATGGCCATGCACGATGACACGCCCGGAACGACCCAGTTAGCAGACAAGGGTTTGCCGGCTGGACTACCCTCTGATCCACCCGCCATAAGACTGGCCCTGGGAGTGAGAGAGACCCTAGTTTTTTGGTGGTGGTGGTGGTGTATGCTTCGATGACTGGCCGGGTTTGGCAGGAGACGGGCCCTGGCCCGGTCGTTGATACTTTTGTCCTTTATGATTACCTGATAACTTTCCTTGCTTGTATGTGTACTGAGCCTGACTTTGGGTGGAAGAGGACTTAGGCAGATGAAAGGGCTTTGCCCCACCAGGCTGAGCTTTTGCGACTGGTTTGGGCTTGGGAAAATTGAAAGCAGGTTTCTTAGATGGGGCGGGACTGTGCTTAAAGGCCTGAGCCATGTTGAACACTGTTTTCCACACCTCCGGGGACATTAAAGAGGCAGTTAGAACAGGGGACATAACCACTTAATTTGCAATCCTATCCGGGACCTTCCTCACGAGAGACATCCTTAGATCTTGTCGTGCCCGCACCGCCTCTAGCAAGGCTGTACGGATATACCCCAGTGACTGTCTGGAGTAGCAAGTGCCTAGATAGTTCGATAGCCTTTCGGACTTCCGCGTCCGCGATTGCCTGAGCAGATCTGAACATTGTCTTCGCTACCTGTTGTGTGACAATATACTGGGAAAACAGTCTATATGCTTTCCCACGTAGCCTAAACTCCCGGTCTAGGTGAGCAGTGGACGGTGTGGAAAAGGGATCTTTAAGCTCGCATAGCTTAATTTTAGGGGCAGCTAAAAATGCAAATAAAGCAGAGGGAACTCCGCCGGCAGAGAATACCGGCATAGAGAACCAAGAATGGCTTTCTTGTGGAATTTGGTGTGAAGATTTAGAGGTAAAGGTTGTTGCAAAGTTTTGAGCCTCCACTTCCCATTCCACCCAAGGACCCGGACCCAACTGCTCCACCTTCAAAACTGGATTTGCGGCTGTGTCTGTGAACGTCTTTAAACCTAACTCTGGTGTTAGAGCTGACAGTGCTTTTATATCATTGAAACCGTCATGCTTGGTCCAGTCCGAAAACAGTTTTGAAGCTGACGCAGGGGGTAGGGCAGGTGTAGAAGTATACACAAAATAATCATGGTGATAATGGTTAGGAATGGCCTTAATATTAACATCAAGTACATTCCCTAGAATATCTAAAGCACGTAACTTCCTAGATTTATTCCCTTGGATTACCCACTCACGTGGTACCGGAAGCTCCCCCGACATAGTGGACTGTGCTACCTCTGGCTTTGCTGGGAACATTGTTACCCATGACTCATCTGGCCCGTATAGGAGGGGCATAGCTCCCTTTCGGACCGGCGCTTTGTCTAAAGGGGGAGGATTTACATCTGCTACTACTCTCACATTGGAAGTAGTCAGTGCCGCCGAAGTTGGCCTAGTAACCATAGTAGGTGATACCGGGGGAGGGTGCGGAATTTGTGTCAAAGCAATAGAAGTAGCCAGAGGTCGGACATTCGATGCTGTCGTGGAAGCTCCCAAACCAACTGTAGGAGTCTCCTGCTGCTGACCAAAAACCTTAGTTAGTGCATTCGCTAGTAACCCATTAATTTCATCAGCTGTGACAAATTTAGTAGAGGATGAACTATGTGGCGAATCATTCCTACTCTGAGAGTCATCTATCACTGAACCTGACTCTTGAATCTCCATCTCAGAAATTATAGAACCCTCATCCCTTTCTCCCGGCCTTTCAGGAGAGGATTCCGCCGAAGCCGGGACCCCCTCATGCTGCCATGTTAAGTCCGGGATGGACGATGGGATCTCAGCGTCCCGGTGGACGTCTGCCACTACCGTTGGTGCATAAGAATGATGTGAGCCGTCACGCCATGGCTGGGAGTACCTACAAACTCCCCGGTCTTGGCCGGAACTCACTTGTGAGCTAGGTACCACACCAATTACTGAGCCCTCACTCGAGCCCTCTAGAGGGTTATAACTGCTGGTAGAACTCTCTAAAGCTGGTACATGTGAACTGGGAATAATATTAGGTGACACCTTGTCCGCCGGTATATCCCCCACCACAGTCTCTGACTCCACTCCCGACCTGTCAGATTGGACATGAGACATGTCGGGAGTAGAGGCAGAAAGCGAGGTACGAGGCTCCGGCGAACGCCTGGAGGTCTTTCGTACATGAGTATCCTTTTTTGAAGACTTGTGACTTCGCCTTGACTTTGATTTTCCACTAGGACTGTCCTTGGTATTCTCCTCCTTGCTCTTCTTTCTCGAAGGTGAAGTAGAGTGACTATGTGTCTGCTGTCGGAGGGGAGACCGTGACCTGGACCTCGATTTTGACTTGGAAGTTGTCGCCGGGGGTGTCGGCTCTCGAGGTCTCTTAGATGTGCCGGAGGAGAGAGTAAGCACTGTACCCTGCCCAGTCTCAGCCGGCTTACGCACATTTACTTTACTTCTAGAAGGGGGACGTTTAAGTTGGGGATACTGAGCAATCAAACTGTCCCACAGAACTACGTTATCACACTGAAGAGCTTTATGAGTCACTGAAGTAGCAGAAGTAGATAAAAGCCGTTTGACCTCGCACAATGCAACCGCCGCGGCCAAATTATCTTGTTGTAAGACTTTAGTACTCAACTGACTACAAAAAGTACAATTCTTCGTCACCCACAGACCCCTTGACCGGTCCAAGCATTTGACGCATCTGATGCATAGAGTATGCGCAAAAATAGGGATCCCTGAACAGGAGGGTGTTAAGCACAGAGCAAAAACAGGGTCTAGTGGCGCCATGACAGAGACTGGGAAGAGCTAACCCACCCCCGGGCTCCTTCTGGTCCTCTGTTGACCCGCCGGAACTCCGCCCTGGAAAAAAGAAAATTTCCAGGAATTAATGCTCATAAGGTTACCCCAAAATGTTCTAACACAAGTGTTAATGAACCGCCGGGCAACAAGACGTAATACACCACTATTACCTCTTGTTACCCTGTAGGTTCTTATGTAAAGATTTTAGAATATCTTTACTTGTCCAAAAGATTTAAACACATCCTCTGACACAATATAGAGACGAGCATGTCGTTATAAATGACGCAGTCTTCCCAGTGGTTTTTTGGCCACCGGAAACTCAAATTAAGACGCCGGCCTCCTTATTATATCGCAGTTAAAAAGGGGGTAAGCCTATCTTAAACGTTTTTAGATCTGACTTCTCTCGAAGCCTTCATAGATCGCCGTATTTTGAAGGCCTCGATACCCAATTGTATCCCTCAATTGTCTGGCTAACTATACCGAATTGCAAATCTGTTAATCCCACCTCCCCAAGGTTCAACCGCCGGGTGTAAAAGTAATTTAAATGTTAACCCCAATTGTTGCTATCCCCACTTCTTTGCAAAAGATTGCCGGGGTGGAAAGACCAAACAAACAAAACAGCCTAGTTTTTCAATGGCTTTGCAAAACCGGGAAAAACTATACTCCACCGGTGTCCGCATGAACACCTAGTAAAACGGGTATTGCCATCCCGCCGGGAAACACACAGTAAGCCTGAACACAGGCTCCACCTCAGAGACGCAGTCCTGGAGAGCTCTCAGGCCACCACTCGCCGGGGGAAACTAGCCTATTTTAATCGCGCGTAATATAAAACTCGGCAACCAGCCGGATTTTCTCGGTGCAATCGAAAAAACCCGCCGGAAAAGGCAACCAGCCGGATTTTCTCGGAGCAATCGAGAAAACCCGCCGGAAAAGGCAACCCACACTAACCAGATGAAATCTGAGAAACACAATTAGGCCCCGGATTAAGCCAAAACACAACTAATCCAGGACACACATGACACGGTATTACATATTTAAATCATAAATCAATAACACTTGTACATGTAAAAAGCTAAGAGTGGCTGGCTAGTCCTAAGCAGACGGAAATAACACTTAATCACGTCGTAATATAAACAAAAAGCACTGTAACATATCACAACAGGAACAACCGCCATCACCACATCGTAGAAAAAATCCCGGGAGAGGGAAGCACTGACTCGGGACCTAGAAAAAACTTCACTAAGTGAAGAAAAATACGCTAGGAACGTCAGTAAACAAACAAAACGGCAACTTCATCAGAAAGATAAGAAGAAGCCTGATAATGCGTAGTTAAAGCCAACTAAATAACTAGGCTAGCTATCCGCGAAAAAAGAAACACGCGTCCACCACGGGACCACGAGGGTACACCCGAAATAGGTGTCCCAAACACACGACCCAAATACACTGAACTGCGGGAAAACCCGTCCCTGACACTCCTGCTACGCATATCCTAACCTTACTCGATACATCCCAGAGTAAACAAATGAGAAAAAACTCACTAGGGACGCAGCAAATGCGGAACCAGCGGAGCGTGGGGAGACACGTCAGGGCAGGTTGAGCGCAGAGCAGAAAAGGAAGTATGACGCCTGAAGTCAGCGTCTGGTCAAATATCCACACAAGTACATCCACGAGTATATGGAAAGCTTATGAATAGTTATTCTTATTTTCTTTTTATTTATTATTTGTTACAAAGTTTTTTCGTAGTGAGAACCCAATTTCATAATGACAGAACCATGAGTGAGGTTGCATGCACTCATGATGAAGGCTCCTCAAATTTGTATGCTCTGCGCGGTAGATTCAAACTACGGTAAATGAGCGTTTGAAGAGGAGGCCTTATGTAATAGGCATAATCGTCAATGATGGAGGGGCCACTAATAAATACTTGGTTATAATAATAATAATAATAATAATATTTATTCAGTCAGCAATTTACAGAGTTGGTACCACATAGTTTGTTACAAATATGACATGTACCAGCCTTGCATAATTCCAACTAAGGATAGCCCAATAAGGCCGTTAGGCGTATTTCCATTGGGGTCCTTGTTATTTCCATTGGGGTCCTCTCTTCCGGTTTTTAGTGCCGGAGGAGTCCCCTCTGCTTTGTTTGATTTCTTGGCTGCCCCTAAAATCAATTTGTGCGAATTAAAAGATCCGTTTAGCACGCCTTCCCCAGCTCACCTAGACCGTGAGTTTAGGTTAAGAGGAAAAGCGTTTAGACTGTTTTCACAATATATTGTTACCCAGCAAGTAACAAAGTCTTTGTTACGCTCTTCTCAGGCAATCGAAACTGCGGAAGTCAGGAAGGCCATTGAACTTTCCCGGCGCTTGCTCCTCCAAACTTCCATTCAGTCTTTAGGAGATATTCGGACGGCCTTATTAGAGGCAGTTCGAGCAAGGCAGGATCTGAGGATGTTCTTAGTAAAGAAATTTCCTGACCGTATTGCAAGCCAAGTAATTCTGTCTCCAGTTCTAACCCCTTCTTTGATTTCTCCAGCAGTTTGGAAGACTGTTTTCAATATGGCACAAGCATTCAAACAAAGTCCCTCTCAACCTAAGAAGCCTACCTTTACTTTCCCTAAACCCAAACCAGTTTCGAAAGCTCAAGCTAGTGGGTCGAAGCCTTTTCATCAGCCTAAGTCGCCTTCCACCCAGGGTCAGGCTCAGTTCAGGTATAAACAGGGTAAATTCTCAGGTAAAGGCCACAGGTTTCACCAACGACCAGGTCAGGGCCCGCCTCCAGCCAAACCCAGCCAGTCATCCAAGAGTACACCACCACCAGCAAAAAACTAAGGTCTCTCTCACTCCCGGGGCCAGTCAAAGGCGTGTTGGAACAGAGAGTAGTCCAGCCGGCGAACCCCAGTCTGCTAACTGGGTCATTCCGGGCGTGTCATCAGGCATGGCCTTTAAGATCATGGGCGAGGACTGTGGTCCGCAAAGGCATCACTTGGCAGTGGCTCCGGCGACCTCGCTTACGTCAGCCGACAAAGGCCAATCATGTTTCTTTAGAGGTGGAGTCACTAGTTCAGGAGATGATTACCAGGAGTGTCATTATCCCAGTCCCCCCGACTTACCTGGTGTTTACATCCAAACTATTTCTAGTACCAAAAAGGGACAGTATTCAGATGAGACCGGTCGTAGACCTGTCTTATTTGAATCTCCACATTCACAACGTGTCCTTCAGGATGCTGACAGTGAATCAAATCAGGCTAACACTTCCGCCGGGAGGGTGGATGTGTTCATTAGACCTGACAGACGCGTATTGGCACGTCCCGGTAAACAAGAGATTTCTAAAATTCCTGGCTTTAAGAATAATGCATCAGACATGTCTTTCAAAAGATTGCCGTTTGGCTTGAACCTAGCGCCACGCATTTTCACAAAATTAGGCCGGCAAGCCCTGATGCCCATTTTAGAACAGGGGATCAGGATCTTGTGGTATCTGGACGACTGGCTGGTGGTGGCAGAGACAGAAAAGTTATGCAAAACTCATGTCAACATTACGTTAAACCATGTCAAATCTCTAGGATTCAAGGTCAACTTGGTAAAGTCAAACCTTGTTCCCTCACAAGTAATTCAGTGGATAGGGCTGGTCTGGGACACAGCGTCTCTCACTCTGAGTCAGAGTGTGGACAATCGAAACGATTTCGCAAAAAACTGTTTATGTTTCTCCACAGTCTGACTACGACACGGAGACTCTGGGAATCTCTAGTCGGTTCTCTCAACTGGGTTCAACTAACTGTGAAGTTGGGCCGGTTGAAAGTCAAACGTTTAATCTTGGAGTGCAACAAATATTTCCCACTATTACCGGCGGGAACATTATGGCCTATCCCAACATTAATATACAGCTTACTAGCGGTCTGGGCGAAGAGGGAAGTGCTGCACTCAGTCATGCCATGGACCTCTCCTCCGCCGACGGTATGGGTGGACACGGATGCATCAGGGCCGATAGGTTGGGGCTTTCAGTCAAACCTCGGGCATCAGGGTCAAGGGCTTTGGTCCCATTCAGAAACCTCCCACATAAATGTAAAAGAATTACTAGTCCCCTTGTATTTCCTTCAGGTTCACGGCTCTACTTTACGGGAAAAATCGGTGGCTTTCAGAATGGACAATCTCAATGCAGTTCACTGCATTCAGAAGCAAGGGTCAACGAGATCTCGGAAGTTGCTAGACGTGTCAGAAAAGATTTTTGTTCTAGCCGACAAGCTGAACATTCATCTTCATGCATCATATCTCCCAGGCGTAGCAAACGTCTGGGCAGACGCTCTGTCTCGGAGACAGAGCACAACGGTAGAGTGGGCACTCAAGCAGAACATTTTCGATCAAATGATTGCAGAGCCTTACCGTCCACAAGTGGATCTGTTTGCGTCAGAGGAGAATCACAAACTCCCTCGGTACCTCACACGCCGGACATTAACGCCGGCGGGGGGGCCCGACGCATTGGTGACGGATTGGAACAGGTGGAGTTCCATTTATCTGTTTCCTCCACCAGATGCTTCGCTAATGTGCCACGTAGTCAACAAACTACAAGATTATCGAGGCGTAGTCTCGTTAATCGCGCCCCTGTGGCCGGCGCAGTTGTGGTACCAGCAATTGATAACGTGGTGCCCGAACCCGGTGTCGCTCCCGGTCGGGTATTTCCACTTAGACATGATTGGCAACCTAAAGACCTCGCTGACTTTTGCATTGTGGACATTCAGGAGGCCAAGTGGTTAACGCCGTATGGTAGAACCGTGACAGATAAATTTATGAATCAGTACACACAATCTACCAAGAGGCAATATCAATCTCATTGGCAGTCCTTTACTTCTTGGATAGTTAGAACAGAACAGACAGTACCTTCGGTGGCATTAGTTTTTAATTATTTAAACTATTTGTTTGAACAGAAACGTCTATCTGTAGTGACTCTAAAAAATCACTTAACAGCTATCAGGGTGCCATTCTTTGACCTTACAGGTCTAACTATACCACAAGCGGAAGAAACAGGTTTCATGAGAGCATGCTTCAAACTCCGCCCACCTCCCCGTCAGCTCATGCCTACCTGGTCTCTTGACAAGGCGTTATCTTTGCTTCATTCCCGTCTGTATCAGAATACGGCACATTTCGAATTACTATTAAAAAAGGCTGTGTTCCTTATGGCTTCGGCAACGGGTAACAGGGTGTCTGAGCTGGCGGCGATGAGCAACACCCTTAATTGCATAAGGTTTGGTAGACTAAATGATTGCATTCATATTGCACCTTCCCCAGGGTTCATCGCCAAGAATGAACATAGTGAACATGTGTTCTCAGAGTTCACGGTGCCGGCGTTGAAACGGGGTAAAGTGCACCATAATTTGTGTCCTGTACAAGCTTTAACCAAATATATGAGAGTGGCACCTCTTAACCAATAAGGTGCTTTATGGGTATCGGGTACAGGTAACAGATTAATGAAACGTAAAATGGCTTCTCTGCTAGTCGAAGTCATTAAAGAGAGTAATCCCGGCGTAGTGGGTAGGGCCCACGATTTACGCAAATGGGCAGTATCTTTACGTTTTCTAAAAAAAAAATTCTGTTGAAGGCATAACTACTACTCAACTATGGGCTTCAAATCATACGTTTTTGACTCGATACCTGTCGGTAGCACTAGACAAACCATCAATGCCGTGTATAGCGTTACGGCAAAGGGTCTAGAGGGGTCTCTAAGTCACCAATTGTTTAGGTTAAGAAAGAGGGGGTGGGGGGGGGGGTGCATTCAGTGTAACATAAGACACCCTAGACCCCGCCAAGGATATGTACAGAGTATACGAGCTGTGATACAATGTATAAGTGTTGTGATTAAAATTTCTCTGTAGTAATGCCTACGGGAAATGATGTTGAAGTACAATGGATGTAGTACAACAATGGTTTCTTTCAGTGGGATACACTGTTGAAGCAATTTAATTTTAAGAGTTCTCGGTAGTTGCAACTACGAGTAGCATTTTAGTAAGTACATCTGCGATAGTACAAGAATTTATTCTATTTTTGTGTCTAATTTTAAGGAATATACACAATAGAATAATGGGGTTTATATGTGCACATGTAAACATAAAGTTTTATTTTTCACCACTTAATTTAAGTGGGGTGCCTTTAACTTTCAGATCTGGGAACAGATTCTCATAGTTACCCTTTTGTCCTCAAGCAGGCTTCTTTAAGCACGCCCCTGCTTGTACCCCTTTTTATATGTTCGCTTGGTGTAGTGACTAGCGTCTCGGACTTCCACCCAGAAGGCCCGGGTTCGCGCCCACGCTCGGCGCATTAAAGATTTTTCACAAGCACTGAGTCGTTACCATCCCTCATGAGCAAAGGGATGGGGTAGTAGTGCAGGACCCCAATGGAAATACGCCTAATCGGCCTTATTGAGCTATCCTTAGCTAGCTTAGCATGCGCTAGCTTTAAGAACTATTATTATTATTATTATTATAAAGTTTATACATAAATATATATTTTTTACAAAGTAAGAGTACCATGTGGTTGTTTGATTATCTGCCTATTCTATTTGCAATGGTCATGATATGATTACGAATGTCCCCCTCCAGTCTTAGATATCAGGCATAATCGTCAATGATGGAGGGGCCACTAATAAATTATAGGTTTGACTCCTGCAAGGAGATAAAGAAAACCTAATATTTAGTAGTGGCCCCGTAATCATTGACGACTGGGGCCCTCCCGACCATCCCCTTCCCATTCGTTGATATATTAAGGATTTTGTTATACTTGATATGTCAGTGAAGGCGGAAAGATGCGCTAGTCAGCGTCTGGTCCAAGAATCCACAGAAGTACATCCACGGAATATGGAAAGCTTATGAATAGTTATTCTTATTTTATTTTTATTTTTTATTTGTTACGAAGTTTTTTCGTAGTGAGAACCCAATCATAAAGACGAACCATGAGTGATTTTGCGTGTGCTTATGATGAAGGTTCCTCTGAGCTCTGCGGCGGTAGATTCAAACTACGCGTATGAGCGTTTGAAGAGGTAGCCTTATGTAATAGGCATAATCGTCAATGATTACGGGGCCACTACTAAATATTAGGTTTTCTTTATCTCCTTGCAGGAGTCAAACCTATAATATATACTGTATATATACAGAGCTTTGATTCTTTATTCTCTAACGTTTTGGGTTATGGACAACTCATCTTCAGAGAGACTACAGTTTCTCTGAAGACGAGTTGTACATAGCCCGAAACGTTTGAGAATATAGAATCAAAGCTCTTTCCTAAATTTTTCCCCACCCAATCTATCTACCTGTCGGTATGAATCATTCACATGCTGTATACATACTTTTATGGTACCCTGAGTCCTACTACTTGTGTATGAAATGGAATACTTTCTCCAAGTATATAATTAGGAAAAGGTTAAGTATTCTTTATCACGCCGTGGTAGAGTTAATGAAAGCATGGACACTCATCCTGACTGTCGATGGTTTGAGCCCGCCTGAGAGTATGGACACATTTAGTAGCTCATGTGTATTTGTGAGATATACTTAATACCGGTATATATATAATCAGTATATAACATTTCGTAATGCGTAACGTTGCAGTAAGTGACAGGATAAGACATTCATGCTTGACTATACTGGGGTTGTAGTATAGATAATGCGTAACGTTGCAGTAAGTGACAGGATAAGACATTCATGCTTGACTATACTGGGGTTGTAGTATAGATAATGCGTAACGTTGCAGTAAGTGACAGGATAAGACATTCATGCTTGACTATACTGGGGTTGTAGTATAGATAATGCGTAACGTTGCAGTAAGTGACAGGATAAGACATTCATGCTTGACTATACTGGGTTGTAGTATAGATAATGCGTAACGTTGCAGTAAGTGACAGGATAAGACATTCATGCTTGACTATACTGGGGTTGTAGTATAGATAATGCGTAACGTTGCAGTAAGTGACAGGATAAGACATTCATGCTTGACTATACTGGGGTTGTAGTATAGATAATGCGTAACGTTGCAGTAAGTGACAGGATAAGACATTCATGCTTGACTATACTGGGGTTGTAGTATAGATAATGCGTAACGTTGCAGTAAGTGACAGGATAAGACATTCATGCTTGACTATACTGGGGTTGTAGTATAGATAATGCGTAACGTTGCAGTAAGTGACAGGATAAGACATTCATGCTTGACTATACTGGGGTTGTAGTATAGATAATGCGTAACGTTGCAGTAAGTGACAGGATAAGACATTCATGCTTGACTATACTGGGGTTGTAGTATAGATAATGCGTAACGTTGCAGTAAGTGACAGGATAAGACATTCATGCTTGACTATACTGGGGTTGTAGTATAGATTTCCAGTATATGCCAGCTTAGCCCCAGCCCTTTCCCCTTGGATACCCTATGGTAACAGAGATCGGCCAACCTCCGCCATATTGATGCCACTGATGTCTTTAGCCTCTCTCCACACTCAAATATGTCCAATCCCATAGTAGGAGGCTGTAGGCACCAGCCGGACAGGGCAGTACTCCCGCCAAGTGCAAAGGTGATTGTTAAGGACAACTGAAACTCCTATTTCTCCACCTGGCCTCCGTTGCTGATCCTTTCCGTGCCTCACTATAATAGAAGGCAACTACAGTTTGCCCTCCAAAACATCTCTCTCTCTCTCTATCAACACACTATATTACAATCACCATACATAATACACTACCATTTCAAAATGTTCTTAAAATGATTGATCAAAGACCCGTTTTGGAGTCCCCAGAGGGCGTGGGGGGGAGACTAGAAATGACACAAGTGGTTTGGCCCCTGTTGCTGACCCACCAAAATGCTGAACCATTACCTTCTACTCTTACTATTAATTTCTGCAACATTCGTGGCCTTCACTCTAACTTCCGCTGTGTGGAATACTACCTCTCCTCTGTCAACCCTGATCTTCTCTTTCTCACCAAAATCCGGCAGTTGTATGGGACTACTGACAATAAACCCTTCTCTGTATCCTCCTGCTATCTCTATCCTCAGTTTCAAGCCAAAGGTGGATGTTGCATATATAGGCGCAACAATCTTGCTTTCTCTCGTGTTTCCAACTTTATTTCTTCTGAATTCTCAACTCTCTGGCTTAAGCTTTCTTGTCACTCTCAAACTAAATAATTCTGCACTGTTTATCTCTCTCCTAATTCTACTGACTTTCCATAATTCTTTGACTATCTAACTTCTTAAGTGGAACACATTCTATCCATCTCTCCTTTCGCAGAATACTCCATCTTAGGAGATTTCAATGTTCACCACCACCAATGGCTCTCCTCTCATCTCACTGACCAACCTGTGAACAAGTCTACATCTTTTGTATTCTAATTGACGTAGAGCAGTTAGTCCAACAACCTACTCGTATCCCTGACCGCATTCGAGATCGACCCAACATCCTTGACTTATTTCTAACCTCTGATTCTTCTACTTACGCTGTAAACCTTTTCTCTCCATTGGGTTCCTCCGATCATAACCTTAACTCTGTTACCTGTCCTATCTCTTCAGTACACCCATCCGATCCTTCCAGCCGGCCTCCAACAATTTTACTTCCTCATCTTTCCCTCCTCTTTTCCACTCTGACGATACCACCGTGTGACGTCTTCCTCTGACAAAGCTGAACTCTTTGCTCAAACTTTCGCCAAAAACTCCACCTCGGATGATTCCTGTGCTGTTCTTCCCTCTCCACATCCCTCTCTCTTACTTATGTCTAATATCATAATCTCTTCTATGGATGTACTTTCTGCCTATTCTGAGCATAATAATAAGAAGGTGTACGGATCAGCTGGTGTTCCTCCTGTTATACTAAAAAAATATGTTTTTCCGTGCTGACTCCTTGCCTAGGCAAACTCTTTCGTCTCTGTCTTACCTCTAACGTCTTTCCTTCTTGCTGGAAGTATGCTCTCATTCAATATGTCCCAAAAAAGGGAGACCTCTCTTAACCCTCCAACTATCGTTCAATTGCTCTCATTTCTTGTATTTCTAAAGTCTTTGAAACTATTCTTAATTTTAAGATTTCTTCAGCATTTGTCTTCCAGTAATCTACTTTCTGATCATCAGTATGGTTTCATTGCTGGTGATCTTTCTTTTTTTATCTTACTAACTCTTGGTCATCCTCCTTTCGGGGCTTTGGTGAGACCTTTTCTATTGCGCTAGACATATTGAAAGCCTACAATGAAGTCTGGCACAAATCTCTATTTTCTAAACTACACTTATTTGGTTTCAATCCTTCCATCTGTGCCTTTATATTTAATTTCCTCTTTGGCCATTCCATAGCTGCGGTTGAGGAGTGCCATTGCTCACTTCCTCAACCTATCAACTCCGGTGTTCCACAGGGTTCTGTCCTGTCTCCATTTTTTGTTCTAATAATCATTAACACTTACGCTGCGGGCATATTTCCGCTATAATAGGGCTCATTCAGGTACTCCTGAATGCTTAAGCAAGTGCCTGAATGAAACTCAATGTATTCAGCAAAAAACAAAAAACAAACTAGCTTCAATATGACACCAGAACGATCTTCGAGTGCGCAGGGTTCACCCATAGTGCTGCCATAGACATTGGCAAATATTCGCTAATTAATAGCTTGGTCGCGTTACATTTACCTTTGGCAGTACTGCATAGGTCTTACGAGATATAGGGTGAGAGGCTCAGTGCCCAGGCTGATGAGCTGGAGAGCGGATAGGGCCTTGCTGCGCTCCCGCTCACTCGCACTCGTCTCCACAGGCTTTAAGGGGCTGTAAATTGCCATGACATTCCCGAACGGGTCCCGCAATAGAAAGGTTAATGATCTTATCAACCGTACCTCTACTACTATCCACTCATATGTTGATGACTCTACCTTACACTATTCAACTAGTTTTCCACAACAACCCAGCATGTAATCACTCCAAAACTCATGTGATGAGGCCATATCACGCCTACCTTCTGACCTATCAACTATTTGCGATTGGGGCAGACAAAAATCTTGTTACTTTCAATGCTTCTAAAATCCAATTTCTCCTTCTATCTACCTGTCCCAATCTTTCAAACGACTATCCTTTGTTCTTCAACCATTTGGCTTCTCTCAGTATTCTTGGTATTTATTTTTTCCTGACCTTTCTTGGAAAGAAAGCTTCCCAGAAGTTAGGTGTGCTCAACCGTCTCCGTGGGTTCTTCATCCCTGCACAGCTTTTTTATCCATATAGTGTAACAGTGCGACCATGCATCAAGTACTGTTCGCATGTGTGGGGAGGTTCCACCCATACTTCTCTTCCCGAAAGGGTAGAGTCAAAGGTATTTAGTTTTATCAACTCACTTCCTCTTTCTAATTCCCTAAACTCTCTCTCTACATGCTGCAATGTTACATTTCTCTCACTCTTCTACCACAATTACAATAATCAGGGTTATTCAGAGTTTTCTCAGTGTATACCTCCTCCCTTACGGAGTGTGTCTTTCAGCACACTCCCACCCCTTTTTTGTCCAACTCTCTAACCCAAGAGTGAACTGATTTTCTCAGTCTTTTTTCTACTCAACAAGTAAGCTAATATACAATGAGAGAATAAGAAGAACAAGAAACACAAGAGAGAAGAAAGTGTGTGGGTAGCCTCCATACAAGAAGGGCGCCTACGTACATTTATACCCCGGACCCAGTTCTCTAGCGTGGGGCAGAAATAACACTGGTTGTGTAAATTGACTGTGTTGAGAACAGGACGGACAGTCAATGATAAATTACCAGGGAGCCCTGCAAGTCAGGCTAACTGTTGCTTCAGTGGGTTGTTGAATACAGGTCAAAACATACTGAACTATAGGTTGTTATTATAGGCGATATGTGGCCTGCTAATAAATTGCCAGCCCCGGAATTGCATAAACCAAACCATGCTAGGATTGCTACCATTCGCCACTCGAACATTCTTCATCAACATAGTGACCCTCCAAATACCTTCTCCAGGCTCCGCCCCTCGGACTCTATGAGTACCCCAGGAGAAATGATAGAAAACAAAAGACCAGCAAGAGAATTCAAGGGAAATCCAAACACAACGAAGTCGACGATCCACCCTCACCTCGAAACATTCGCAACCCCTTTATTCAACCCCATCTGCTCAACAACCATCATACCTTCCCAAATATACCGCCTATAGTGCCGGCACCGACCAAGAACAACAAACACCCCCTCAGCCCTCAGTTCTCAATAATATCCACCAATAGGGAGAGGCACCACCACAGGTGGACACAGCCACTGCATTTAACAACCTAATTAGCCTTTCTAATCCTTATTTCCCTTGCAACCAGTTAAAAACCCTAACCTCAGCACTTGTAGAAATAGTGGGTAAAGCGAATGAGATAGTTCAACCTCCTGTAATAAATCAGATAAACCTACTTGACAAATTACCAACCAGAGTTGTGCCCTTCATGCGCAGACATGCCCTCTACATGACATCTCTGCCAGAAGAGACACTACCTCAGCTAGCCCAACCATTGGCAGGCAATCAGCCTGCTGGCTTGAGACCTATTTTTGGTTCTTATACAGACAGTCCTAAGGTTGGAAAGGACAAAACCAAGTCTAAGGTGGGAAAGGCTTGTCGAAGCACCAATTGGGGATTAGAGACCGTAACCTACAACGCTTGCTGCCGTAACCTTAACTCAGTGCAACCCCACATAGCCTACAATGCTAGCCGGGGTAGCAAGGTACTAAACTTAGACTCAGGAACCAACTGGGGATTAGGGCATGTAACCTACAATGCTTGCTGCCGTAATCTTAACTCAGTGCAACCCCGCTTAAACAACAATGCTTGCCGGGGAAGCGAGGTAAATGAGTCTGGCTTAGTAACACCCAGTGTTGTTGGAGAGACTCTGTTGCCCTTGTTTGGCACGGAGACACCTGAGAACATCCAGTCTGTAGAGAAGACTACCCCTGACTCCCTGAGTAGTCACCCTCCTGCCCCTCTCTTGTCTGTCCCTGACGAGAAGTCTTGTGTCAGCTTACCAGTCACACCCAAGGTGAGCTTGCCTTTGACCCACGGAAAGATCCAGTGGGTGGAGATAAGCTGCCTTCTTTCCCCAGAGACTGTGTGAGAGAGGACCAGGAGCGAAGCGCCCCATCGCCGAATGCCTGCTGCAGATCTTTGGCCCGGAACCAAGCTCGTGAAGAAGCCGGGACTGTGTGTGAATCAGTCCGGACGTTAGAAGAGTTCTTTGGTTCCTCAAGAAGGCCTTGCAGTGTCGGCTGGGGCTCTTTGGCCTCGACTCCAGCTCGTGAAGAAGCCGGGACTGTGTGTGAATCAGTCTGGAAGTTAGACGAGTTATTCAGGTTGGTTAAGGGCCTGTACCTAGCCGGCTCGCGTGTGGGTAGCTGGGGCCTCAGCTCCTCGTTGACCTCCAGTGCTAGTGCTTCTTTCTCTCTCAGTGCTCTCCTATCCCCCAATTTAAGTACTTTATGTGTTTCTGTCATGTTAATAGTGTTATAGTGAGACCTAGATGTGCCAGGACTCTTTATCAGTGTTAACGTAAGTGACCTGAAGTCGTGCTTTCCGTCTTCCCTTGTACTTGCTTCTCGTTACCTCGGTTGTTGGGGAACAAAACACACCTGTCCTACACCGGCTTTGTATATAGATACTTCCTCGGGCCCGGGCTCCTGTGACCCCCTGAAGAGGTAATATAGATATAACATTGCCACTTTACTTATTACACACACACTACACGTCACTCGAGAGCTCCTGCCTACCTTAGGTTTAGGTATAATAGTGTATTTTGTCTCAGAGTTGATCTTTGCAATTCATGCTTTAGAGTCTATTTAATGCAGACTCTTTGTTGTCTCAGAGTTAGTCTTTGCAGTTCATGCTTTTAGAGTCTATTCCATTTTAGACTCTTTTTTTACCTTTTGAGAACTACCGCTCTTTGTTTTTAATCTTTGTTAGCAGTCATCCTTGTTCTATCTTATCAACTTACGATTATTATTTTGCTGTACCTTTAGGACGATCTACTTGTATTGAGGCCCATTGCCTCATTGATTTATATACCAATATCATATGTACGAGCCTTTTGAGATGACCTGTATATGCTATTCTGATATATCTATGTGGCTATCCACTTGTATAAATAAAACCATTGTAATCTACCATTGTGCTTCTGTTGATTTCCTGGTATTTGTTTGGTGTAAATAGAGTTAAGATCAATCCTCGCCCAGTCGAAAACACCCTAAGTTAAAGATTACTGCACAATTCCCAGAGCGGGAAGTGCTACCAGAATATACCTCGCTTCTTGGAAGCGTGGCATAACAATATGTTACTCCAGTACCTCGGTTGAGTACAGGCCAGCGCCGAATAGGTAACATATATTGTTTATTCAAGAGTGGATCTTAGGAAACTAAGTTGAGCCCAGCCAGACATATCCTTCAGACCATTATCCGGTGTTCCTCTCTAAAAACTAACAGCAAACAGCCTTGTGTGTACCGGACTTGAGTGCAGCACTAGCTGAAGAACAACCCAACCTGGACATCGCCTTCATTGCACCGTGAAATCCTAAGCCACCAGAAGCAAGAACTTGACGAGGGACCTCAACAGAAGACCAAGTCTACAGTTTCAGCTTAACCGTAGACAGTATATACAGACCTCCCTTCTAACCTGATAGGCCTCTTTTAACGAGCACACAAACCACATAACCCCTCCTTGTACTGTGATTTAATATTCTGTATATTATCCCTTTATGGTGATAGTATATGGTAACATTTTAGCTGAGTCAAGACCCTCACACCCACCAGTAACACGTGTAATACCAACTCAGTGCTACAGAAACTCTTTTCCTAAGTTACCCCTCAAAGTGCCGCTTTCTGAGATTTAGTTTAGCCCTATACGTATGGGGAGAATTTTTGTCCTATCCTAATTTTTTATATGTTAAATATCGAGCTCCGTATTGAAATATTAACGAGAGCCTATTATTCTTCCATGTGACTAATGTAAAAGTCTTGATTCTATTCATTGTGGGTTTCCGTTTATTCATATTGTTACTTATCTACTAGGGGAGATTGACCATTATTGTATGTATTTATTCAACTTGATTTACTCAATATGTATTAGCCAATATTAAGGCCATTTTATGCTTCTATGTTAATAAATCATATTTGTAATGTATCTCTGTGTTGTACTTGTCCTGCTGCATGCCTACAGTATATGTATATATTGTTAGAGTTTAATTCTTTGCCCGGTTGATAGAGAATCCACTTCCAATATTATCAAAATCCAGTAAAAATCTTGCTATAACTGTCTTGGTGGTGTAATGATTAGAGTGTTTGAGATCTGTATGTGGTAACCCAGGTTCGAATCCCGGGACGATCACATGTTTTCATTTATTTCATTAGGGGGTGTTTGGTGTTGAGAGTGGAATTAATAAAATAAGACGATCAACAGGTGCTGGAATATTTTGTAGCGAGCTAGGTCGGTCATATGTGATCTGCGCCCCATAAAATATTCTTTCCTCTTGCTTATAGTAGACCAGCCAAGGAGCAAAATTGTGACTTTTACCTGCATGGAATGTTAATAGCAGGCACCCATGCTAAATCAATCAGTCATAGGTCAGACAGAAATACTAGGGTGGATGCCACTACAAATGTTGACCTTAAAGGTCAAATAAAGGTCATTTTGTGGCCGAAAAAGGTCAAATTTCTAAATCATCTAAACATAGTCATGTTATACATCAAAAGAAAGGTATGGAAGAGACAAACAGTTTGGTACTCTTTTTAGGTCAGAATATTGACCTTAAAGGTCAATTGAAGGTCATTTTGTGGTCCAAAAAGGTCACATTTCTAAATCATTCAAATATAGTCATGTTATATATCAAAAGAAATGTATGGAAGAGACAAACAGTTTGGTACTATTTTAAAGTCAGAATATTGATCTCAGAAGTAGGTCATGTAGGTCAAAGTCCACCCTAGTATTTCTGTCTGACTTTGACTTATTGATTTATCATGGGTGCCTGCAGCTAACAATCCATGCAAATACAAAAATGGTAAGCCTTTTTGCTTCTTAGTTGATCTACTTTAGCATTAGACAAATGCATATATTTAAAAACAAAATTATATGTGTATTCAATATGTACTTGACAGAAATAATGTTCAATCTGATGGATTACAACAGTCAATAGAATCGCAACCACAGGCATTTGTACATTTCAGATTTTTTTTTAAACAAGTGCATCTAGCAGTATTGCACTTCTTTTTGCAAGAGCAGGTCACCAGTTCTAGGCAGGACTGTGGTACAGGAGGTAACCTAGCCCATCGAGGTGTCAGACAACCTGACTCCTTTTTCCAAGCATCTGTGGGCAATGTCACAACAATAGTTTCCTTCTCTGCCTGAAGCCAAATATTGGCCTGGTAGTTTGCGCGTTGCACATGAAGTTCCAGAGCATCACGTGTTGGAGGGAGCAATTCCAGGCCTTTCTTTGCCTTGCTGAACATGTTCAATCTTGCACTGTCAACTGTTTGCAGCCCTGGACATCCATAGAGGTTGCAAACAAACTGTTCAATAGGTCCAAGCTCACCATCACGACCAATCCCTTCTACCAAACGTGGGTTTTTCAAAAATGTTTTCCAGCAGGTCTTTTTCCCATATCTACTGAATGAAGAGGTTGTGTCGCAGCCTGTGAGTGCGTGAAAACTCAAGAGGTTATTCTTCACTGCATCAGGAAATGATTTTGCTACTTGATGAATGGGAATGCACTTCTGTTTCTTTGCAGTTCCAGAGAGCATCCAGACTTCACTTGCTTTTGGGGCAGTGAAATGCAATAGGAGAAGCATGACATCAGTGTCTCTGCACTTCACAAGAATTCGTTGATAGCACATATCCACTGCTTCAGAGGCATGAAGAATCAACCTTGTGTCCGCTTCTTCATGATTCCCATTAAGTTTGAGGTCATCTATGGATCTCCTGGTTGATTTTGCCCCAGTGTGGTCCATGAATCCACCTCCAGTTACCATCTCGTATTCTTCTGGAAGATCTTTGGTTGTGTGAATGATCCTTTCAGACAGGAAATGTGCCAGGTCTGCCTTATTTTCATCCATAGCAACAAATTGGCTCCAAACCTGAGGCAGTGGAACATCTGGTCCATCTATCAGCTTTCGAATAGGCTTCTTCTTGTTAACTCGTTTTGCTCTGGTACCAGATTTGATTGAATTCCCACCCAGATATCGATCAAACACAACATCAACTCGTGTCGTAATATCTCCAAAACAGCGTGTAACTGAGCGAATAAAAGCAGCACCATAGTCTCCAAATGTCTGACATCCATGAGGCTTTCCCATAGCTTGGATGAGTGCATGCCCATCAATTAGAAAACAAGTCTTCATGTCAGATTCTGGAAGTTCAGTAGTAGTTTCAATTTTGTTCATCAAAACACTTATCAGTTCTGCTTTATTGGTTGAATTCATTTCTCCTCCAGTGTTTGCCAGGGAAAGTGGGATTGGTGACAGTTCATGTTTCAGGATATTTGTCATTGTCACTGTTCTACCTGCAGTCACCGCATTCAAAAGACGTTGAAGCAATTTTCGGTCTGCTTTAATAGTCTTTTGCACATTCTCTTTACTTGAGACAGTTGCTTTGTAGATATTTGCATATGTTTTGGACCGAATTTTTGAGAGCGGATAATGAAATCCCACTTTCTGATCCACTAATCGCTCTGTCACATTACCCAGCATTTGCTTCTTTCCTCTGTTTTCAGCAGTCAGAATATCATTGGTTATATTTTCTGGAGTGGTATCCTTTGTTGCCAGTGACACCAGGGGAATGCTTGACTCAGAAATAGGTGGTCTATTGTCAGCTTGTGTGTGAACTCTGAAAACATCAAATCTTGTGAGCTGTGACACCAATTTTCTCACATCTTCAGTGTCACGTGTCATCCGGCTTGGACGGCTATCAGAACGTATAAAAACCTCTTCTTCTTCGTCATCTTCCAAGTTGAACAAAATTTTCATATCCTGTGTGATGCGCGACCGTTCTGACCATGTGATACAAAATTTGTCCCTTGCTTGGTCATTCCTGGTTATTCCAATTATTCCATTGTGCATCTTGCATGTTTTATTGATCCATTCTGTTGCCTGGTCCACAGGAACTTGGTTGAAGCACTTTTTGGTCATCTTCACAACAAAGTTCCCATCTATGAATTCAGCGTGAACTTCAGGAGCTGATTTCTCAAGAAGCTTCATATCTGAATAATAGATAGGTCCCCATCTTGCATAGTTTGTGTGGTCATAGATGGTGAGCCACGGCAGCATGGCAGAAAAAGACTCCAAGTGAAGAATCCAATTACCATCTCTCTCTGCCCTGATGAAGTCCAGAAGAATCTCAACCATACTCATGTAGTCCAGCCACAACTTGTAATTAGGATTGCTTAAGTACTTTTTGTCAAATTCACTCAAGAGTCCTTTCACATTCTTGTCACTGAGAACATCAGAAAGCTGGCCAACTGCATTGTGGAGTGAATTTCTGTCAGTAGCAGCCTTGTTTTTACACTCATCAGCCACATTCTGGGAAAGTGTCGAAACCTGCGAAGTGAGCTCCTGTTCAGTTTCAATGATCCACGATTTGAACATTGACAACTTTATGTGCCACAGAGCTTCATATGTCAGCACATGTCCTCTCACTGCCCGGTAGTATGCTTTTCCATCCAGCATAGTTTCAGTTGTGTTGGTTCCATACAAGCCAGATTCTGTCCACAGGTCATCCAGCCCAGCACTCTCCATGTGCTGACCGATCGCTTTCAAGAAGTTGAAACAGATATGAAGGCCACCCATCAGAAAAATGACATTCTCAAACTTAGGATTTGCCCAAACAATTTCCTTGCCTCTGCTGTACAATGGTTGATCTGCCGTGATAATGGTGTTTTTCTGTCCCATGTGCCTTGAAATAGCCCTGAAGCGATTGATCACTGTTGTGATAGTATCATTATCATCCGCTGGTGCCTGAAGAATGGGCAACATCCCTGCAGTAGTTACTGGAGGGTCAACAATGCTTGTGGCTTCGTTCATTGCTCTCCAACCAGGAACAGAAGGATCATCTTTGTCATCACAAATCCTGGACACCAACCAAGTAAAATCCTTCACTCGTGCCTTCTGTCTTTCTTCATCTTTTGTTCCAAACCAATCCACTTCTATCTTGGAAGCACCAGTGTATGATGGTGATGATCTGTCTCCTGCTGGCATAGTTGCATGGTCAAGTGTCTGAAATGCCTGTAAAGAATCCGGTTTTATTGCTCTTGATCTCTGGATGCATGTTCTCTCATTCCTCTGCTGCGGTGCTGGTCCTCTCTGCCACACCAACATCTGTGTGCAGTGAAACGTATTTTTGCCATCTAGAGTTGCTTCCAGCACATCAATGTTGTTGCATGAGCAGTGGATCATTCGCTCTTTGATTATATTGTCTGGAATATAGACGTTGCCATTTTCCACAAATCCTTGAAGAATGTTTTGAGCTATCGATGTATCAATTCTTCGAACTGTATCAATACCAATGGTATGGTTCGCTGCATGGAAGAGATTCAAAAGTGCCTCAGAACGTGTAGCTTGGTGGAGTGCAAGCCCTAAACCAATATGTTTTGGTGTCAACTTTCGTTTCCTAGATACTGCATACACAATGTCTTGAGCAATGCTGCACACACTCTGCTTGATAATGTTGTCTTCTTCAATTCCCTCATGAAGATCATCCGCATCACTGAACAGTAAACGTAGAAATAGATACAAGCTGTTTGGGATAACTTGTGCAACATGTTCTTGATCAAGTCCTTGCCAACTGCTGGAATGACCAGTACTGTCTGAGAGATCTTTTCTGATTCTTAGTGCCACATGTACCATTTCTTGATAGATATTTCCTTGAAATCCAACAGTACCAACATCTTCATTGTCTGTGGATTCCGAATCTGAGGATAAACCACCACGATGATGACTTCTTGATAATGACTGATATAATGAAGTTAGACTTTTCACCAGGGTACATTATTGGTGCTCTATTTGAAAGAGGTTTGACATATCCTGCCTTTGAACCAAGCATTTTCTTAACCTTTTTGTAGAAGGTGGTTATTCTGGACTGGTAACTCTTACGAACAGGGATGTTTCTCTCAGTACACATGTCCTGGTATCTGCGCCACACAACTGCCATGTCATAAGTCTTACCTCTTGAAAGCCCAATGTCTAAATCATAGCACAACTTCATCATGCACTCGTCCAGATCTGGTTCAACTTCTTGAGGCATTCCTTTAGTGCGTCGTTCGAATGTCACTAAGCAGGCCAGATGATACAGGCCATCAGCTGCCATCAAGTCACTGACACCAGAGAGTCTGACGGACATCACTGGATCAGATTTAGCTCGTTCAATCAGTGCTGTGGATTTATTTGTAGTTTCTACCCGGTGAAGTTTCTTGCTTGAGATCTGTGCCTGGCAAAACATACAGAGCTTCCAGTCAATAGTTGTCAGAGAACTTCTTCTTGTTGGAGCTGTGCTGTTTGAGCTGGTAGATGGTTTAGATGCTGGTTGTCGCCGATTCCGTAGTCTGTCCAGTTTGCTCTCCGAAGTAAACACAGAATAGCAGGATTTGTGCCACCTAATTTCGAGAGAGTTAAAATTATCCAACGAGAGTCCATCTAGTTTGTCCAGCACGTCTGAATACATATGGTCACCCAATTTCCTTCTTTGTTGTGCAACATCTTTGGTTCTGTTTTTTCCATCGGTGGAGGCTTGCCGAAGGTCGCCTGAACTGCCTTCACAAAAGAAGCACACATTCTTGTTTTTAGAGTCCATGTGGTGCCTCTTTGTGGCCCTCCTGCTGGAATCTTTGTGGCCCTCCTGCTGGAATCTTTGTGGCCCTCCTGCTGGAATCTTTGTGGCCCTCCTGCTGGAATCTTTGTGGCCCTCCTGCTGGAATCTTTGTGGCCCTCCTGCTGGAATCTTCACTCATAATTCTTGAGTCATCAGTTCATAGCCTGCAAAAGAAATGAAATTTTTAATTCAGTTGCATACAGTAAACTGCATACTGCATACAGTTTATACATTCTAATATTGTATGCAGTGTATAGAGTTTAAAATTGTAGTCTCAAAATTCAGCTAGGCCATACATTCATTTTGATATTTAACAAAATGGCATTGAATTTACCTTTAAGGTCAACAATCTGACCTACAAATAGTACCAAACTGTTTGTCTCTTCCATACCTTTCTTCTGATATATAACATGGCTATATTTAGATGATTTAGAAATTTGACCTTTTTCGGCCACAAAATGACCTTGATTTGACCTTTAAGGTCAACATTTTTATTGGCATCCACCCTAGTATTTCTGTCTGACCTATGACTGATTGATCTAGCATAGGTGCCTGCTATTAACATTCCATGCAGGTAAAAGTTTGTTTTTAAAGCCTTTTTGTTTCTTGGCTGGTCTACTATTAATCATTAGGCTATTCATAGTGCAATTGGGTGCAGTACATGATTAGATTAATATCCAGTATTTGATAAATGGATATTTATCGTAGTCATGTGCTGCACTTATAACTGTTTTGATGGTGAAATGATTAGAGTGTTTAAGATATGTATGTGGTACCCCAGATTCGAATCCCGGTACGATCAAATGCTTTCATTAATTTCATTAGGAGATGTTTGGTGTTGAGAGTGGAATTAATTAAATATGAGTATAACATAAGCTTTGGAACTCTCCCCTCAATCTGTCTTTCACTCATCCTATGACTGAAACTGCTTCAATCTCCGTGTGTCCAGACGTGTTGACTCTAACGTACCTTGAATTTCGCTCTCTGTCACTCTTTCAACTTTGGGGGAGACACTAGTTACAGCCAGTTTTGTCTCCACCATTCACGTAGGAAAAAAAATAAAAAATAAAACAGTCGGCTATACTGGTGCAGGATATAATTTATAAAACAGTCGGCTATACTGGTGCAGGATATAATTTATAAAACAGTCGGCTATACTGGTGCAGGATATAATTTATAAAACAGTCGGCTATACTGTGCAGGATATAATTTATAAAACAGTCGGCTATACTGGTGCAGGATATAATTTATAAAACAGTCGGCTATACTGGTGCAGGATATAATTTATAAAACAGTCGGCTATACTGGTGCAGGATATAATTTATAAAACAGTCGGCTATACTGGTGCAGGATATAATTTATATGATAGTCTTAGGATCTAAATTCTACATAATAAAAACTAAAATATCACCTTGTTATTTGATCATTACGGCACACATATACACAGAAATAATATGAGCAGTCTCTCTTACAACAGGGATCTCTACTTCCCGTGAACCCAGTGCCAATCAATGAGGAAGGTGGTGCCCACATACTTGACGTATCAGTACCTCACCATTTCTCTACCAAAGTCCAAAACCTAAAACTGCCTTCTATTAACCAAGTTCGACAAACCAGAGAGTTGAATAAGCCAGTGAGTCTAATTGTGATTCTACTAATTTACTTGTGATATTTAGGAACATAAATCATCTATTCGCAAATGCTATATTCATATGAGTAAAATCAATGTGACAATCACATGAGAAACGTAGATGAACTCTTTAAATGTCGAAATTGTTAATTAATTTCTGTGCATTTTAACTTTTACAGAGAAACGCCAGTAGTATTTCAGAATGGCATCAACTAAGCATGCTTGTGTAAATCACTCAGACAACTTCTGCTATGTATGTGGATAATGTACACCTATACAACACTGAAGAAATATAGCGACAGTATCAAAGATGAAACTTGCCTACACTACTATTTTGGTTGTAAGGTAGGAGACCAAGAGAGGGACTGGGCGCCACATTATAGGTTTGATTTCCGGAGGGAAGTAAAGAAAACCTAATATTAGTAGGGCCCCGTAATAATTGACAATATGCCTATTAGTATAATAGTCTCCCATCAAACACCGCGGTCGCTAGTTTGAATCTACCGCGCGGGAGGACAGGAGTACTAACCTCATAAGTGCAACGCGTATTCTCTTATGTTATCGTCTATATGATTGGGTACTCACTATGAAAAAACTTCGTAAATTTTTGTTTTTTAAAATTCACTTAATAATTGCTATACTCGAGCTCTCCCATGCGTGGATTTCTTGTGTGTGGATTCCTGACGCTGGCCCTCTAGCGGCCATACTTCCTTCACTGACATATCAAGATACAACTCAGAAATCAAGCGAATGGGAAGGGGATGGCAGGGAGGGCACTAACATCGTCAATGATTATGGGGCCCTACTAAATATTAGGTTATCTTTACTTCCCTCCGGGAATCAAACCTATAATTTAATAGTGGCCTCTCCATCATTGACTATATGCCTGATATATAAGACTGGAGGGGGACATTCGTGACAATATCAAAACCACCAATCTAAATACCATAGGTAACAGAGAATCCGTATAACATTATAAGTGTTTTATTGTGTACATACAATATACAAATATAAAAAAGGTGGTAAGCAGTGCGTTACTTCAAAGAAGATCTGCTTGTACATGACTGGACCTTCACTTGAGATCAATTGCATGTTTAGTGAGAACATTCTTGTACTCTCATAACTAGAACCTTAATCCTTTGGATCCTGTTCTGGCCTTAAAATTATTTGTACAATAAAATCTGTTTGTACATTCTGTTAATACTACATAGATGCAACTATGATAGATTTCTTAAAATAAAATACAATTTTATTAAACTGTATCACAGCTCGTGATTTATCACAATCTCCGGCGGAAGGGTTCTAGTGGGTCTTTGGGCTATTTTGCACATACCCCCCCCCCCTTTTTTTGCCTGAAGAATAAACTTACATACAATTAGCACATGGACTACTAGACCCGTTGCCGTAATGCTACACAGGTCCGCTTTGGCTTGTCCAGAGCGACCGACAGGTGTCGCGTAAGGAATGTGTGATTAGACGCCCACAACTGAGTGTCGGCTATGTCGTTAATGGAAATTTTTTGCATAAATCTGAGGGAGACGGCCCACTTTCTAATATCGTGGGCTCTGCCTACCACGCCGGGATTACTTTCCTTAATTACGTCTACGAGTAAAGAAGCCAATTTCCTTCTCGTGACGCGAGTACCTGTCTGGTTAACCCATAGGGAGCCTGGTTGTAGAGGTTGTGCAATCCTCATAAACTTAACTAAAGCTTGTACCGGGCATAAAATGTGATGCGTGTGTCCACGTTTAAGCGCCGGGACTGAGAATTCTGAAAAGACATGATCACAATGTTCGTTTTTGGCAATAAATGTGGGAGACGGCGCGATTTGCACATGTTCGTGCAGTCTCCCAAACCTGAGACAATTTGGCTCGTTGCTCATCGCCGTCAGCTCTGAAACCCTGTTACCTGTCGCCAAAGCCATAAGGAACACAGCCTTTTTTAATACTGATTCAAAATCTGGCGCATGGTTAAACTTGCGCGACTGAAGTAATGATAACGCTTTGTCCAGCAACCAGGTAGGCATGAGCTGACGCGGTGGTGATCGTAGTTTGAAACATGCCCTCATGAACCCTTTTTCCGCCGCCTGCGGTATGGATAGACCAGTTAGGTCGTAAAAGGGATTTCTAATGGCAGATAAGTGATTATTTAATGTAACAACTGAGAAGCACTTCTGTTCAAACAAATAATCTAAGTATTTACAAATTAAAGCTACTGAAGCATCAGATTGCGCTGTTTCTATTATCCAGGTTGTGAAAATTTTCCAATGTGATTGGTATTGTCTCCTGGTGGATAGAGTATATTGATTCAGAAATTTACTAGTGACACTTTCTCCGTACTGAGTTAGCCATTTGGCATTGTAAATGTCCATAAGGCAAAAGTTAGCGAGGTCTGAAGGTTGCCAATTGTCTCCAAGTGGAAGGCAGAGACCGGGAGTGACACCGGGTTCCTGCACCACGTTTGCAATTGGTGGTACCACACTTGAGCCGGCCACATTGGCGCGATCATCGAGACTAAGCCCTGGTAACCCCGTAGTTTGTGAACTACTTGACACATGAGTGAAGCATCTGGAGGAGGAAAAAGATAGATTGAATTCCACCTGTTCCAGTCCTCTAGTAAAGCGTCGGGACCCCCCGCCGGAGTTATTATCCGGCGGGTCAGATAGAGAGGTAGTCTGTGATTTCCCTCGGACGCAAAGAGATCCACTTATGGACGGTAAGGCTCTGCAATCATCTTGTCGAAGACGGTTTGCTTGAGAGCCCATTCTACTAGGGTGTTCTGTGTCCGAGACAGAGCATCTGCCCAGATGTTCGCTATCCCCGGGAGGTAAGATGCGTGTAGATGAATGCTCAGCGATTCGGCCAGAGCAAAAATCTGTAAATCTGTTCTGACAACCTCATCAACTCTCGAGACCTCGTTGACCCTTGCTTCTGAATGCAGTGAACTGCAGTCAAGTTGTCCATTCGAAATGCAATTGACTTCCCCTGCAAGGAAGAGCCGTGAGTCTGAAGGAAAAATAATGGGACTAGAAGCTCTTGTTTGTTGATGTGAAAAGTTACGTCTTGGGGCCAAAGACCCTGATCTTGGTGACCTAGGTTGGATTGATAACCCCAGCCTATTACCCCTGAAGCGTCTGTGTCTACCCATACCGTAGGTGGAGGAGAAACCCATGTCATTATAGAGTACAATGTTTCGGTCTTTGCCCAGACCGACAACAAGTTGTGAATTAACCGCGGAATCGGCCATAGTTTTCCCGCCGGCAATAGCGGAAAAAATGTGTTGCCTTCCATGATTAATCTCTTTACTTTCAACTGGCCCAACTTCACAGTTAATTGGATCCAGTTGAGTGAACCGACCAGTGACTCCCACGTTTTCCTCGTCGTATTCAGACTGTGACAAAAACGAAACAGTTTCCTGCGAAATCTGTTGCAGTTGGCCACACTCTGAGTAAGAGTTAGATTGGCAGTGTCCCAGACCTGTCCTATCCACTGAATTTCTCTTGTGGGAACAAGGAGAGACTTTGCCAAGTTGACCTTGAATCCTAGAGTTTGTACATGATGTAATATTTGATTGACATGTTGATGACATAACTCCTCTGACTCCGCCACTACTAGCCAGCGTCTAGATACCACCACACCTTGATACCCTGGGCTAGCAAGGGCATGAGGGCCTGCCGGACTAATTTTGTAAAAATTCTCGGTGCCAGGTTCAAACCGAATGGCATTCTCTGAAAGACGTAAGTCTCTTGCCTGATCCTCAAGGCGAGGATTTTTTTGGAACCGTTTGTTTATGGGGACATGCCAATAGGCGTCTTTCAGGTCTAATGAGCACATCCAGCTTTGCGGTGGGAGTGAAAGCCTGATTTGATTCACTGTAAGCATCCTGAAGGGTGAATTATGAATGTGTGTGTTCAGACGCGAGAGATCGACTACTGGTCACATCTGCACACTGTCCCTCTTTGGCACTAGAAAGAGTCTGGAGGTGAAAACAGGTCAAGTTGGATCTACTTGGACAATGATTTTCTTGTTGATCATTTCCTGGACAAGTGACTCCACCTCTAAAGAAACATTGTTGAATTCTAGAGTTTGACGTAGATGAGGTCGCCGGAGCCACCTCCAAGTTATGCCTTTGCTTATCACTGTCCTGGCCCACGACCGCCGGGGACAAGCCCTGCGACATGCTCTGAACGACCCAGTTTCTGAACAGGGTCTGTCCGGTAGGACAACTCTCGAATCCAACTCGCCTGCGGTAGAGAGAGAGTGTAACTGACTAGTTTTTTGGTGGTGGCGGCGGAGTGGGGTTAGACGGCTGGCTAGATTTGGCAGGCGTCTGTCCTTGAGTAGGCTTTTGGTGTGACTTACCTCTATAGCCTGACTGTTTCCCCTGCCTAGGTTTGTGCTGAGTACCTCCCTGCTGCTGAGGAGGCCTTGGGTCTCGAAAGGACTGTTTAGTTTGAGTAGGTTGGGGCTTCCCGCCGCTCTTAGGTTTCGAGTAAGGTTTCTTAAAGGTCTCTTTCTTTGGCTGGGAGGTACTCTGCTTCCACACATCTACCAAATTGAAAACATTACTCCATGTTTCTAGAGGGAGAAGTGCTGCAGTTAATACCGGGGAAAGAGTTACTCGGCAGGCTATGTCCTCCGGCAACTTCTTTACCAAGTACACCCTCAGATCCTGTCTTGCTCTAACCGCCTCCATGATAGCTATTCTAATATCACCTAAGGATTGACTAGAATTTTGCAAAAGGAGCCTATGTGACAAGTCCGTGGCTTTCCTTACATGTTGGTCTGATATGGCTGTTATAGTTCTTGTGAGTGACTGGGCAACCTGGCGACTGATGAGGTATTGAGAGAACAGTCTATAAGCTTTATTGCGTAGCTTAAAGTCTCTGTCTAAGTGAGCCGGAGGGGGTGTGGAAAAGGGTTTGTGCAGGTCATAAAGTGATAGTTTGGGAGCTGCCAGGAATTCAAATAAAGCAGGTGACACTCCACCTGCTTTGTTAACCGGTAAAGTGAACCATGAATGAACTTCCTGAGGTACCTGATGGGAGGGTTTAGTGGTAATGGTAGATGCAAATACCTGCGCCTCCAGTTCCCAGTCAACCCCCGGACCTACACCTACCTGCCCCACCTGCAAGACTGGTGTGTTTGTCTGATCTAGTACCGGGACTGTATCCAGTTCCGGCGTAAGTGCATGTAGAGCATTTATATCATTGACGATGTCATTTCGTGACCAGTCAGCAAACAGTTTTGCAGATGAGGCCGGAGGTATCGCCGGGGAGGCAGAATACACAAAGAAATTAGCACCATAAACAGTTGGGATGGCCTTATTGGTAACATCTAATAACCTTCCTTGCACATCCTTAACCCTTAGTTTCCTACTCTTGTTAACCTCAATGGTCCAATCACTAGGGACCGGTAGGTCCCCCGATACGGTAGCTTGTGCCAGGTGTGGTTTCTGAGGTATTGACAGAATCCATGAGCAATCTGGCCCATAGAGGAGAGGCATAGGGCCTCTCCTCTGTGGGGGCTTATCAAGAGGGGAAGGAGTAACGTCTGTAATGACACGGACGTGCTACTAGCCGTGGTCGTCGCCGGAGTTACGTTAACCGAAGGCAAAGAGGAATGGGGATGTGAAACACCTGAGGGCTCTAACGGCCTTACCGTAGACTCAAGAAGGGGAACTACCGATGTGCTAGTGGAAGGAGCTTGAGAAGGAGGTAGCTGATACTGTTGCATTACTCTGTGGAGAATATCATGTAGTTCCTCAGTAGTAACACACTTACCGTGGGATCCTCGAGAGGACTGAGACCCACATTCTGACTACTTCATTATTAACTGGTTGAGCTGAAGACAGTTCTATGTCTTCCGGCTCCTCTGGTAGTTCTATCACTTCCGGCGTTGGTGGCCGGGGAATAGTCACTGGGGCTGCCGGTGGCCACACCAGATCAGGGACTGACGAGGGTATTATTTCTACTTGTCCACTTTCCCTATTTATGTCCTGAACATTAAGATTAACCTGTGAGGGTTCTGATTGTCTCCAGATCCCCCGGCTTTGTGCTGCGGGTGGCTGGGAGTCCTGTATCACCTGAGAGTTATCAAAAATCTTATGTGAGCAAGACGGAGAACCCCTATACTGATCCGCTAACACTCTGTTAGGTATAACCGGGGGACCTTTACGTGGCACATAACTTAGCTTAGGAATGGTGAATGTAAACTCTTGCGGCTCACTCAAAGATTGTTCATCCCTGGGACTAGACTCCATCCCCTCCGCCCCTACCTCTGAGTCACCAGATTGGACGTTAGACGTTAAAGAGGTAGGAGTGGAGGGAGGTGGCCGTGACCCCGGCAAGGGCTGGGGAAGCGGTTGTGAGATAACCGTACGGGCACTTATATGACTTGAAGTGGACGGTGTTGAAGAAGCAGAGCCCTCCTTCCAGCGTTTTGTCGACCTCGATGACTCGAGGGGGGGGGAGGCGGCTCGGCACTGTCACTTTCACTACTCGTTACTACCTGCTTGGAAAGTACTTTCGATTTAATTTTAGGTTTGGTTGACTTGGCCGGAGTTGACTTAACTAATGGAGATTTAATGACGAGGTGCTCCCAGAGCTCCTCGTCATCGCAATGGAGAGCTTTATGAGCAGTGTCTTTGCATAAACGTTAAAAATTGACTTAATCTCCTTCAAGGCTGCTAAGCAAGAAAAATCTCTCTTATCAAACACCGCCGCTCTTAACTCAGAACACACGGAACACCGTTTGGATACCCATAGTCCCCTTGAGCGATCAAGACACTTTACACATTTCATACATAAACTGTGGGCAAAAACTGGTAATAGAGAGCAGGTAGGCGTAGCGCAAAGGTCAAAGCGAGGCATGATGGAGCTAGGGAATCCCCCCCCCCCCCTGCCGGAATCGGCAACTCCTCTGCTGCCGGGACCGCTACTACTGAAGTGTTGAGATTCTGGAAACAGAAAATTTCCAGGAATCAATGCTCATAATTGATTCAGGGGAGGTGAGGTGGAGTGGTCATGCCACTGGATTGGTAATCCAATGGACCCGGGTTCAAATCCCGATATGTCAATGGGAAGATATTATTGGGATTGAATTTGTGCTGTACCTAGTATCAGTGAATTACCACAAAGCCCACCGAAATGCCAAAAAAATACCCTCGTTGTTCCCTGATTAAATAACACTGTATGAATATTCCCATATTCAAAATATGTTACAGGGGGACAATGCCTAGTGAGTTCACTGCTCAATAGGTGGCGTTCTGAGAGTGAGGGTCTGAGTCTGGAGGTTGAGACGGTGAAGCACTTGGGCGAGGCAACCGGCCGCTTCAGAGATGGAGCTGCTTCGAGCCATGATGGATGCTTTGCATGTCTCACTCCCCAGACTGGAACAAGACCTCACGGGCTTCACCGTGTTGGGCGGTGGAATGTACAGGCTCTCAGCCTATGCCCGAGAGGGAGTAGTTGGAATATAGAAAAAAAAAAAAAAAAAAAATATAAGGATAACCTGAGAGGTGTTAACACATCCTACCTCAAGTCCGCCGGAAAATTAGTTATAGCCACTGCTACTCTAACCTTCCGCTGGACCTGGTAGAAAGACCCCGGGTCTTTCTTTTATCATACATATGAACTGCTTACCTGTGCCAAAGTGTCACTGGCCCCATAGACCTTCAGCGTTTTACTTATCATTGACTATTTGCATTAGATAGATAGTTAACTCGCTTCATGACTTGAGTCATGGTTAAGCTCACTTGACTGTTACGCCGGGCGAGAGAAGTTACTGCGTGAGGCTATCGGTCAGGGCGAGTTCACTCAGCGGGCCAAGTTGACTCCCTTAAGAATTTAGCATATTCCGCCGGAAGGTTCGTGGCTCAGCACACCACACCAGGACATTTGGTTGGTTTCTTATCGTCTGAGACGAGAAAACGCTGGCTCTGCTGAGAAAGCCGCCGCAAAAACGAACCAAAATTTTCAGAGGTGAGGACTTATCTGGGAAAGTCAAAACCCCCCAAAAACCCCACCAAATAAACGGGATGTCTCCCAAACCCCTCAAGCATGAAAGCACACATGCAAAAACACATATAGGTGAAAATATTAGGCTTACACATATATAGAGCGTAATTTATAATTTATAAATAACCCCTAGCCTACATTGGAGACCCCTAATGAGGCTGACCATGAGGTGACGACGAATCATCGAGGTGGCTGCAACCAGACGCTCCGAAGACCCAGCAGCAGCAGCATGAGAAGGAAGAGGCCCACGATAGGGGCCCACGCACAGATACGGACTCCAGAAGATTCCACACCACGTGTGGCAACCCTTGAACTAGAGCATCTGCTAAAATAAACTATGCAACTATCTCATTGTGACGGCCTGAAGCATAAACTTGCGGAATGGTAGCCTCCTAAATAACTATCAGAAAGCTAAAGGCGCAAAACAAAACACACAATAACAAACATGGTGCGATGATCCTGGGATACGTAAGCGCCTATTACAATAGTACCCTAATTTACCAACCTCCTGCGGATGTACCAATGGGGTAGTCTGTGCTAGCTAATCTAAAAACATGTTCAATACAACTCAGATGTATACGAATGAGCAAGGACTCACTAGAAGCGATCGAACGAAGAATGAAGCTGGAGCAGAGAGTAACCCACCCTCACGGAACGGACGCGGGAGGAGGAAGGAAGTATGGCCGCTAGAGGGCCAGCGTCAGGAATCCACACACAAGAAATCCACGCATGGGAGAGCTCGAGTATAGCAATTATTAAGTGAATTTTTCCCTTTTATTTTTTACGAAGTTTTTTCGTAGTGAGTACCCAATCATCAAGACGATTCCATAAGAGAATACGCGTTGCACTTATGAGGTTAGTACTCCTGTCCTCCCGCGCGGTAGATTCAAACTAGCGACCGCGGTGTTTGATGGGAGACTATTATACTAATAGGCATATCGTCAATGATGGAGGGGCCACTATTAAATATTTTGCTGTACGCAGTGCAATGCAATGTTATCAACTTGACTGAATGGTAAAAGATAGGCTATGCCATTCGCAGTGTCCATGATTCCCTTATTCTTCAACAATACAAAAATCAATCCTTCATCTTCTCTCAATATTCTTGGTGTCTCTTTTTCTTCCTCTCTCAGTTGGAAGTACCATATTACCAGTCTTGCTAAGGCAGCATCCCAGAAGCTGGAAGTGCTCAACCGTTTAGGGGGTTCTTTTCCCCTGCACAGCTTCTTGCTCTGTACAGGGGCATAGTGCGTCCTTGTATTGAGTATTGTTCACATGTGTGGGGAGGTTCCTCTGACACCACTCTCCTAGACAAAGTTGAAAGGAAGGCCTTTCGTATCATTAACTCCCGTCCACTCACCAACTCTCTGCAATCTCTCTCTCTCCGCCGCAATGTTGCATCTCTCTCGCTATTCTATCGCTACTATAATAATCAGTGTTCCTCAGAGCTTTCCCAGTGTATACCACCTCCTTTACGTAGGGCACGTGGTACCCGTCTTGCAACTTAATCCCAGCCCTACTCTGTGCAACTCTCCAACCCAAGAGTGAAACGTTACTCTCAAACTTTCTTCTACTCAACAGCTGAGCTCTGGAACTCTCTCCCAGAATCAGTCTTTCCCTCTTCCTATGACTTAAATTGCTTCAAACTCTGTGTGTCCAGGCATTTTGGCTCGAACGTCCGTTGATTTTGGCCCTGTCACTCTTTCAACTATGGGGGAGGCACTCGCTATAGGCAGTTCTGCCTTTTGCGTCTCTCAATCACATAGAAAAAAAAAAAAATCACCATGATAGTTGTTATTTTTGTATTACAAAGAGAGCAGGTTTCTCAAAGAATAGCAAATCAAAGATCAACTGCGCAAATTGTCAACCAGTAACACATGACGAAGCAAACCCACCGCCAGTTCCAACACCAACGACTTCAAACAACAATTCTGAAGATTCAGCTTGTGATATAGAAGCAGAGAAACAAAACCCATTTGTTCCACATGCCGATAATTCCCAACATCTGGTAAGTCAAGTAAAGATTTGTAATTAACAAAAGAAAAGGCAGAGTTGCTTGGTTCCAAACTTCAAGAATGCACTCTTCTACAACCAAGCATCATATAGTTTCGTATTTTCGTCATCGTCATTTGAAGTTTTCATCGTTATATTTAAAGGATAAAAGTGTTTGTCTCTACAGTGATGTCAGTGGTCTGATGCAAGAGATTTGGTGTGACTATGATCCCAAAGAGTGGAGACTTTTTATTGACTCCAGTAAAGTGAGTCTTAAAGAAGTCTTACTGCACAATGGCAATGAGAAAACTTCATTAACTTTATCACATGCCACAGGATACCCCTATTAACATTATTTAACCCAATGCAATGGCTGTGGGAGACATTCTGGAATGTCCTGGCAATTTAAAGCAATTTACAGGGTCTTAACCCCTACTGTACCAGAGGGCATTACCATAAATGTACCCTCCAGTACCAGGCAATGAGGCTAAAATGGCTTCAGAGTCGAGAGAGAATACCCTTCCACCTCAAAAGTTGGAGGAATACTTAGCCAGCTAGTCTGTGAGACATTGAATATAAGCTATGAAGTGTTGCCAAGGTCTCAAAACAGTGCGTACAAGTCATGGTACCTGGAACCGCTCGATACGGGCAGTTACAACTACCACATAGTACTGACGGCGATCTTCCGTCGCTGGTACTGACGAGTGACTTTAATACTGACGGCGATTCGCCGTCTAAGGTAAGGGTTAAATTCTCCTAACCCATGGACTGCGCAATAATGGACAAAATAAAAGGTCAAGTTGAGGGAGAACGGGGTTGGGGTATAAAGGGGGGGGGGGGGAGGAGTGGAGGATGTGGTATAGGGATATACTACTACTTTCTATGTGTCATACAATTTTGAGACATTTCCCGGCACTGGCATGGTATTTGAAGGGTTCTTTTTACACGTTTAAATACCGTGCCTTCTGTGAGGCCTATCGTACTTTACGGGTTAACCCTTAATTAGCGGCTCACCACATAAGTCGAGTTAAATAAAGCTGGACTATGTGGCGGCGCTCGACATAACTCGAGTGGCAATTTCAGCACGTAATGTTGCTGAGAGAGAGAGACAAGTGGTGGCAGGAGAGTAGCGAGCGTATGACTGCTCCAGACCACCGCGGCGAACATACTGACACGAATCCCAGCTCCCTCCTCCCTCTCTCACTCGCTATATAAGGAATTATATCGGGAAAGTGGCTAATTACATGCTTTTTGCACTCGCGTTGCACGGTTATTGCAAGAAAACTAGCCATCATAAAAGGATCGTTATGGTGTCATTCGAAAGCTCTGTTTATGCCCTTTCAGGGATAGGTACTTGTTTTACGTTCTGGGTCTTATTTAGGCATGAAAATGATCACGTAAACAGCCCTATTTTGGCTAAAAACACCCCGCTGGGCGGTACATATAAATAAACCGCATAGGCCGCTCGTAAGGTGTTAAAGCCTGTGGAAACGAGTGTTAATGAGCGGGAGCGCGGCAGGCTCCCCTCCGCTCTCCAGCACGGCTGCCGGGGCAGCCTTATATATAGCGGAAATATGTGGAAATATCCCCGCACCGTAAGTGTTAAGCATGGCTATCACAAAATATGGCACAGAAAAGTTAGATAGTCTGTTTACACCGATGCCTGTGCCGATATACAGGTTATAAGTAGCCTACCCAAGGTAAACAATAATAGTAATATCCCCAGAAACCTATAAGTACCTTACTTTAGATAGCTCAAGGATAGAGTTAGGAATAGGTAGAAGCTATAGTGGCCACTAGGAGATATAGATTTAGAATGACTTAGCTAGAATAAGGTAGTTGTATAGCGGCTAGAAGGAGGTTTTGATGAGGTCGTCGTTAGAGCGAGTCTGAGGATTTCGCGGTGGGTAACCCACACCGTTTTCAAATGACACACGTGCAGTGAATTTCTATATCCTATTCATTAATGTGTCATTTAACTAACTATAAATGTACTCCGGATTAATCATAATAATAACCCGATATAATAATGGATAATAAAACCCATAGAGACGTAATACGAAATTGTACATATCTTCCATAAAGATATGTATGGTAGGCTAATACTGGCGCCTAATTTAAACTTATAGTATATTTACATATCCTAAATTGTTGAGGTGCTTACGAGTCTCGACAGAGGTGCAAAGGGGACCGGTAATGTACCAGGTCAACACTAAATAAGTAATGAGGGACCTCGTCATACAGAAATCACACACAAATGAAATTTATGTCACTATTCCTGCCTGGTCGGCTACATACATCAGGAAGCCGCCGCGTCTCAACAAGCAATCTGGCAAAACCTCCTTAAAACACCTGTTGTGCCACACTCTGCAGGCCCCAGTTCAACGTTGAAGAAACCTCACCATGAAACAAGTAAAGCAGACACTGACATTTCAACAGTACCTAGCACAAAATGTCAATACAACAAGCAGGCACTCAAACCTACCCTCACCCACACAACCCTGGCCGCCAGGCACCCACCGCCGCCCTGTCATCACCCTGCTAACACCACACTGCCCTCAATTGTACCATCACTACCACATAAATCGGCGATCCATGTATCTCAACATGCAACCAGAACACTTTACAAAGCAGGTAGCATTCGAAACCACATCAACAGTGAAGTAACAGCAACGAACAAGGACGACAACATCTGCAGCCAACCACCACCTTGCCGTCGTGGGGAGGTAGGAGTAGGGGTGGGCCAAAGAATATGCCTATATGCATCCACTCCGCCTTACTTACTCACACATCGCCGCCACACAGCTGATCGGTCAAACCCCACCTTCAGACTTAAGATAAACAGTAAGAGGAAAATATGTATCGTCTGTGATAGTGGATTCAACAATAGGAGTACACTTTCACAATGCAATAGTTGTAATGAAACCGTACACAATCGATGTACTTACGTTAATAGTAGAAACTAAATGGAATGCGATAATGTGCGAAATCATCTATACACAAATCCTATAAATATTTGTGATATATGTGAATCACTCATAACACGTCGTTGACAAAGGATCCTAAACTGTGTTAAGTGTAAAATTGTAGCTCACATGAAGTGCGTTTCTAAGAAGACCAACAGTGAAGAACTTGAATTTTTATGCAATAAATGTGCCTTGTTTTCATTACCGAATGTTAACCCCTAAACGACGACTGTCTTCAATAGAGGCTTTCCTGGTGCACTGCAACCGTCCTCAATAGATCCAGGGCATAAAAAATAACTTTAAAACACCCCAGTGGCACTCAAAACAAAGCAATTAGTGATTTGGTGAGATAATTCCCCTCCATTACTTGCTACCATTCCTACATATGTACCCCGCCCCCTTCCCCTTTCCTCAATTATCAGCTATTTTCCCTCTTATTTCCCCTTTTTTCGGGTCATTTTTGGGGCGAATTTCCCTCACGCAGGCTCTTTAACACGGGTGAGGCAGCTAGAGATCCTTGTAACAGAGAGACGACTTCTAGTGCAAGGCTTCAGTGTTGCTCTACAGCTCAGAGAGGGAGCATATACGCTCTCGCCTCATGAAACGACCGGGCGGCAATAATACGTCTTTTTCACCCCCCAAATGCTATTCCCACTTCTTTAATTGCTCTTAAATGTTCAAATGTTCATAATTAAAGCAAAATAGGCGCATATGGATAAGTAATAATTATATATATGGTACTATAAAAAATTTCATCAGAATAGAACCAAATACCTTCGCTTGGCGGGAGGGTTTGAACTACCATAGCTTCGCAGATTATAAATTAATGTAAATAAACCACATGACACCATAAATGACAACACAGAATCCAGCCAGGACATAGTTCAAGATGAATATAGAATTTTCACTAACAAAGGGCTCCATTTTATCCACATCAACACCAGATTAATGTATCATAAACTGTCAGAAATAAACTTGTTGGCTGATAAGACCAAACCTGCAATAATTGCAATTACCGAAACCTGGCTGGACTCGATGGTGAAATAACCATTCAAGGTTTCATTGTGCTTAGAAATGATCGTAATAGACAAGGGGAAGGAGTATGTATGTATGTAAAAAAAAATCACACATTTAGGAATGACCTCCATATAGAAAACCACGAAGCTCTTTGGATTGACTTACACCTGCCTAGGACAAAACCCATCACAATCGGAGTGTGCTATAGGCCGACAGACGACAAACAATTCTTAATCAAATTTGAACGAACTCTGTCACTATCAGACCCCCAGAGTGAATCCATTTTTTAACTTGTGTTACAAACAACTAAATAATAGGCTTGTGTGATATTATAGAAACACACTGAACATGCACAATCACAAACAGCTCATCACAACCCCCACACGCATTACAGATAACACTGCTACAATAGTAGACCATGTAAATTGTAACAGAGAGGACAAACTATCACAATCAGGGGTTATACAGACTGGGATAAGTGATCACTTCGTCACATATTGCACACGAAAAACGCCAACATTTACCCTAGAGAATCACAAGATCATTAGAACAAGGTCACTCAGAAACTACAGCAACGAAACATTTTTGGATATTTA
This sequence comes from Paralithodes platypus, assembly GCA_032716605.1. NCBI lineage: Eukaryota > Metazoa > Arthropoda > Malacostraca > Decapoda > Lithodidae > Paralithodes > Paralithodes platypus. The sequence goes on along the minus strand of CM064486.1, from coordinate 54,767,636 downwards.
GTGGAATACAGATTGGTCTCCAGTTTTTGGAAGTACAAACGTTAACCTTTAAACGGCGAAGCTATGGTATGTGAAAGTGCCCGCCAGGCGAACGTATTGAGGCTCATTCCAGACGAAAATCGTCATTATCCGATAAATATCGTTATTACTTATTCATCTGCGCCTATTTTACGTTGATATGAAGATATTAACATGTAACAGCAATAAAACAAGTGAGAATAGTATTTGGGGGTTGAAAAAGACGAAATATTGCCGAACGGTTCATTCATGAGAGGAGAGCCGGCGCAGCACACACCCTTATTTATTAGTGGCCCCTCCATCATTGACGATTATGCCTATTACATAAGGCATCCTCTTCAAACACTCATTTACCGTAGTTTGAATCTACCGCGGAGAGCATAAAAAATTGAGGAGCCTTAATCATGAGCGCACGCAACCTCACTCATGGTTCGTCATTATGAAATTGGGTACTCACTACGAAAAAACTTCGTAAAAAATAACAAATAAAAAGAAAATAAGAATAACTAATCATAAGCTTTCCATAACTTCGTGGATGTACTTGTGTGGATCTTTGACCAGACGCTGACTTCAGGCGTCATTCTTCCTTCTCTGCTCTGCGCTCAACCTGCCCTGACGTGTCTCCCCACGCTCCGCTCGTTCCGCATTTGCTGCGTCCCTAGTGAGTTTTTTCTCATTTGTTTACTCTGGGATGTATCGAGTAAGGTTAGGATATGCGTAGCAGGAGTGTCATGGGCGGGCTGCCCGCAGTTCAGTGTATTTGGGTCGTGTGTTTGGGACTCCTATTTCGGGCGTACCCTCGTGGTCCCGTGGTGGACGCGTGAAACGTTTTCGCGGTTAGCTAGCCTAGTTATTTAGTTGGCTTTAACTACGCGTTATTAGGCTTCTTTTTATCTTTCTGATGAAGTTGCCTTATTTGTTTGTTTTGTGACGTTCCTAGTGTACTTTTCTTCACTTAGTGAAGTTTTTTCTAGGTCCCGTGTCAGTAATTCCCTCTCCCGGGTTTATTTCTTCGAGGTGTGTTGGCGGCTGTTCCTGTTGTGATATAATTCAGTGCTTTTTTGTTTTTATTACGACATGTTTAAGCGATACTCCGTCTGCTTAGGCCTAGCCAGCCTCTCGTAGCTTTTTTACATGTGCAAGTGTTATTGATTTATTGTATAAATATGTACTACTGTGTCATGTGTGCTCTGGATAAGTTGTGTATTGGCTTATTCCAGGCACTATTTGTGTACCTCCGATTGCATCTGGTTGGTGTGGGTTACCGTTTCCGGCGGGTTTTCTCGATTGCTCCGTGAAAATCCGGCTGGTTCTCAGATTGCGTCTGGTGGGTGTGGGTTGCCTTTTCCGGCGGATTTTCTCGATTGCACCGAGAAAATCCGGCTGGTTGCCGAGTTTTAATCACGCGTGGTTAAAATAGGCTAGTTTCCCCGGCGAGTGGTGGCTTGAGGGCTCTCCAGAACTGCGTCTCTGTAGTGGGGCTTGTGTTCAGGCTTACTGCGTGTTTCCTGGCGGAATGGCTTTACCCGATTCAACTAGGGGTTCATGCGGACACCTGTTGACTATAGTTTTTCCCGGTTTTGCAAAGCCGTTGAAAAACTGCGCTGTTTTGTTTGATTAGTCTTTCCACCCCGGCGATCTTTTGCAAAGAAGTGGGAATAGGAACAATTGGGGTTAACTTTTCTATTAATTTTCACCCGGCGGTTGAACCTCAGGAGGGTGGGAATCACGGATTTGCAATTTGGTAGGATTAGCCAATCAATTGAGGGATACAATTGGGTATCGAGACATTCAACTTACGGCGATCTATGAAGGCTTCGTGAGGAGTCAGATCTAATGATTAAGATGGGCTTAACCTGGTTAACTGCGTTATAATAAGGAGGCCGGCGTCTTATTTTGGGTTCCCGGTGAACCTTATATCACAGGGAAGACTGCGTCATTTATAAAGAACTGCTCGTCTTTATATCATATCAGAGGATATTCTTAAATCTTTTGGACACGTAAAGATATTCAAAAATCTTTACATATGAACCTACAGGGTAGCGAGAGGTAATAGTGGTGTATTACGTCTCGTTGCCCGGCGGTTCATTAACACTTGTGTTAGAACATTTTGGGGTAACCTTATGAGCATTAATTCCTGGAAATTTTCTTTTTTCCAGGGCGGAGTCCCAGCGGGTCCACAGAGGACCAAGTGAGGCCCGGGGGGAGTTAGCTTTTACCCAGGCTCTGCCATGGCTGCTCTAGCCCCTGTTTTTGCTCTTTGCTCAACGCCCTCATGTTCCGGGATCCCTATTTTTGCACACACTCTGTGCATTCGTTGTGTCAAATGCTTGGACCGATCAAGGGGTTTGTGGGTAACGAAGAATTGTACCTTTTGTAGTCAGCTCAGTATTAAAGTATTACAGCACAACAATCTGGCCGCGGCGGTTGCATTACGCGAGGACAGACAACTTCTTACTAATTATGCTACTACAGTGGCTCATAAAGCACTGCAGTGTGATAACGTAATTCTATGGGACCGTTTGTTGGTTCAGCACCCCCCAATTAAACGTCCTCCTTCCCGAAGTAAAGTCAATAAGTCGGCAGAGACTGGGCTGATTAAAGGGCTTCTTCCCTCTCCCGGCACATCTAAGAGACCGCGAGAGCCGTCTCCTCCGGCGACAGCTTCGGAGTCAAGATCTAGGTCCAGGTCACGGTCTCCTCTCAGAAAGCAGACACATAGTCACTCGACTTCACCTTCGCGGAAGAAGAGTAGGACAGACAAGACCAAGGACAGTTCTAGTGATACATCAAAGTCGAGGCGGAGTCACAAGTCTTCTAGGAAAGAGTCTCATGCACGAAAGTCCTCCCGGCGTTCGCCGGAGCCTCGAACCTCGCTTTCTGCCTCTACTCCCGACATGTCTCATGTTCAATCTGACAGGTCGGAAGTGGAGTCAGGGACTGTGTTGGGGGATATACCGGCGGACAAGTTGTCCCCAAATATTATTCCCAGTTCCAATATTCTCACTTTAGATTTAGAGGGTTCTCCCGGCAGTGATAACCCGCTAGAGGGCTCGAGTGAGGGCTCAGTCATTGGGGTGGGGCCTGGCTCACAAGTGAGTTCCGGCCAAGACCGGGGAGTTTGGAGATACTCCCAGCCATGGAGGGACAGCTCACTTCCGTCTCAGGCAACACAGGTAGTGGCTGACGTCCACCGGGACGCAGAGACCCCGTCTTCCATCCCTGACTTAACATGGCAACATGAAGGGGTCCCAGCCTCGGCGGAATCCTCTCAGGAGGGACCGGAGGCAGGGGAGGAGGGTTCTATTATTTCTGAGGTGGGAATTCACGAGTCTAGTTCAGTCGTAGATAACTCTCAGAATAGGGATGCTTCACCTAATAGTTCTTCCTCTGCTCAATTTGTCACGGCGGATGAGATTAATGGGTTACTAGCGAGTGCTTTAACCTTTAAAAAGCGGCCCACCACTTAAGTCGAGTTAAATAAAGCTGGACTATGTGGCGGCGCTCGACATAACTCGAGTGGCAATTTCAGCACGTAATGTGGCTGAGAGAGAGAGACAAGTGGTGGCAGGAGACTAGCGAGCGTATGACTGCTCCAGACCACCGCGGAGAACCTACTGACACAAATCTCAGCTCCCTCCTCCCTCTCTCACTCGCTACATACTCAATTATGTACCGAAAGTACCGAATTACCTGCTTTTTGCACTCGCGTTGCACGGTTATTGCAAGAAAACTATCCATCATACAAGGATCGTTATGGTGTCATTCGAAAGCTCTGTTTATGCCCTTTCAGGGATAGGTACTTGTTTTACGTTCTGGGTCTTATTTAGGCATGAAAATGATCACGTAAACAGCCCTATTTTGGCTAAAAACACCCCGCTGGGCGGTACACATAAATAAACCGCATAGGCCGCTCGTAAGGTGTTAACTAAGTTTTTTGGCCAGCAACCAGAGCCTCCTATAGTTGGTCTGTGAGCTTCCACGCCAACATCGACTGTCCGACCTCTGGCTACTTCCATTGCTTTGACACAAATTCCGCTCACTCCCCTTGTATCACCTACTATTGTTACTAGGCCAACTTCGGCGGCACTAACTTCTTCCAATGTGCGAGTAGTAGCAGACGTAAATCCTTCCCCGTTAGACAAAGCCCCGATCAGAAAAGGGGCTATGCCTCTCTTATACGGGCCAGACGATTCTTGGGTATCATTGGTACCAACAAAGCCAGAGGTAGCACAGTCCACTATATAGGTCAGGGGAGCTTCCGGTACCACGAGAGTGGGTAATCCAAGGGAATAAATCTAGGAAGTTAAGGGCTCTAGATATGCTGGGAAATGTACTTGATGTTAGTATTAAGGCCATCCCCAACTATTATCATCATGATTATTTTGTATATTCTTCTACACCTGCCCTGCCCCCTGCGTCAGCTTCAAAACTGTTTTCGGACTGGACAAAACATGACGGGTTCAATGATATCAAAGCGCTGTTGGCTCTAACACCTGAGTTAGGTTTAAAGACATTCACAGACTCAGCCGCGAATCCAGTTTTGACGGTGGAGCAGTTGGGTACGGGACCTTGGGTGGACTGGGAAGTCGAGGCGCAAAACTTTGCAACTACATTCACTTCTAAAGCTTCACACCAAATTCCACAAGAAAGCCATTCTTGGTTCTCTCTCCCGGTATACTCTGCCGGCGGAGTTCCCTCTGCTCTATTTGCTTTTTTAGCTGCCCCTAAAATTAATCTATGCAAGCTTAAAGATCCCTTTTCTACACCTTCCACTACTCACCTAGACCGGGAGTTTAGGCTACGGGGAAAGGCGTATAGACTATTTTCTCAGTATATAGTTACGCAACAGGTAGCAAAGTCAATGCTAAGATCTGCTCAGGCTATCGCGGACACAGAAGTCCGAAAGGCGATCGATCTGTCTAGACGCTTGCTTCTCCAGACCTCTATACAGTCACTGGGAGATATACGCACGGCTTTGTTAGAGGCGGTGCGGGCAAGACAAGATCTAAGGATGTCTCTAGTCCGCAAGCTCCCGGATAGGATTGCAAATCAAGTAATAATGTCCCCAGTTCTAACTGCCTCTTTAATGTCCCCGGAGGTGTGGAGGACGGTGTTTAACATGGCTCAGGCCTTGAAGCACAGTCCCGCCCCGTCTAAGAAACCTGCTTTCACTTTTACCAAGCCCAAACCAGTCACTAAAGCTTAGTATGGTGGGGCAAAATCCTTTCATTTGCCTAAATCCTCTTTCACCCAAGGTCAGTACAGATACAAGCAAGGAAAGTCTTCAGGTAATCATAAAGGACAGAGGTATCAAAGGCCGGGCCAGGGCCCGTCTCCAGCCAAACCCGGCCAGTCGTCTAAACTTACACCACCACCACCACCAAAAAACTAGGGTCTCCCTCACTTCCAGGGCTAATCTTCCGGCGGGTGGATCAGAGGGTAGTCCAGCCGGCGAACCCTTGTCTGCTAACGGGGTCGTTCCGGGCGAATCATCGCGCATGGCCTTTAAACACATGGGCAAGGATGGTGGCACGCAAAGGCATCACCTGGCAGTGGCTCCGGCGACCTTGCTTACGTCAGCCGACAAAGGCAAAACAAATTTCATTAGAGGTGGAGTCACTGATCCAAGAGATGGTGGCCAAGAATGTTATCATCCCTGTTCCTCAAAATTACCCAGTTTTTACATCCAAACTTTTTCTGGTACCCAAAAGGGACAGTGTTCAGATGAGGCCGGTCGTAGACCTGTCTTATCTGAACCTCCACATTCACAACGTGTCCTTCCGGATGCTGACAGTGAATCAAATCAGGCTAACACTTCCGCCGGAAGGGTGGATGTGTTCTTTAGACCTGACCGACGCGTATTGGCACGTCCCGGTAAACAAACGGTTTTAACGTTTTCTGGTCTTAAGAATCATGCATCAGACTTATGTCTTTCAGAGGATGCCGTTCGGTTTAAACCTAGCACCTCGCATATTCACGAAATTAGTCCGGCAAGCCCTGATGCCCTTGTTGCAACAAGGGATCAGGATTTTGTGGTATCTAGACGACTGGCTGGTGGTGGTGGAGACGGAACAGTTATGCATCAATCATGTCAACATAACATTAAATCATGTAAAATCTCTAGGATTCAAGGTAAACCTGGTAAAGTCAAACCTTGTTCCCTCACGAGTGGTCCAGTGGATAGGGCTGGTCTGGGACACAGCTGCTCTCACTCTGAGTCAGAGTGCGGACAATCGGAACAGGTTTCGCAAGAAACTGTTTCTGTTTCTTCACAGTCTGACTACGACACGGAGAATCTGGGAATCTCTGGTCGGCTCTCTCAACTGGATTCAACTAACTGTAAAGTTGGGCTGGTTGAAAGTCAAACGTTTAATTTTGGAGGGCAACAAATTTTTTCCACTATTGTCGGCGGAAACATTATGGCCCATCCCAAAATTAATACACACCTTACTAGCAGTCTGAGCGAAGAGGGAAACATTGCACTCAGTCATGTCATGGACCTCTCCTCCGCCGACGGTATGGGTGGACATGGATGCGTCAGGCACGATAGGTTGGGGCTTTCAGTCAAACCAAGGGCATCAGGGTCAAGGGCTTTGGTCCCATTCAGAATCCTCCCACATAAATGTCAAAGAGTTACTAGTCCCCTTGTATTTCCTTCAGGCTCACGGCTTTTCTTTTCGGGGCAAATCAGTGGCCTTCAGGATGGACAATCTGAATGCGGTTCACTGCGTTCAGAAACAGGGGTCAACGCGATCTCGGAGGTTGCTAAACGTGTCAGAAAAGATTTTTGTACTAGCCGACAAGTTGGACATTCATCTTCACGCTTCTTATCTCCCTGGCGTAGCGAACGTTTGGGCAGACGCTCTATCTCGGAGACAGAGCACAACAGTAGAATGGGCACTCAAGCAAAACATTTTCGACCTAATGATTGCGTAGCCTTACCGTCAACAAGTGGATCTATTTGCGTCCGAGGAGACTCACAAACTCCCGCTGTACCTAACCCGCCGGACAACCACGCCGGCGGGAGGACCCGACACACTGGTGACGGACTGGAACATGTGGAGTTCCATTTATCTGTTTCCGCCGCCAGACGCTTCTCTGATGTGCCAAGTAGTAAACAAACTACAGGATTATCGGGGCGTAGTCTCGTTAATCGCGCCCCTGTGGCCGGCGCAGGCGTGGTACCAGCAATTAAAAACGTGGTGCCCGAACCCGGTGTCGCTCCCGGTCGGGTATTTCCACTTAGACACAATTGGCAACCTAGAGACCTCGCTGACTTTTGCATTATGGACATTCAGGAGGCCAAATGGCTAGCTCTGTAAGGTAGAAACGTGACCGATAAATTCATGAATCAATACACACAATCTACTAAAAGACAGTATCATTTGCATTGGCAGTCTTTCACTTCTTGGATACTCAGAACAGAACGATCCGTGCCTTCGGTGGCTTTGGTTTTTAATTATTTAAACTATCTGTTTGAGCAGAAACGTCTATCTATAGTAACGTTAAAGAATCACTTAACAGCAATTAGGATGCCATTCTTTGACCTTACAGGTCTAACCATACCATTAGCGGAGGAGACAGGTTTCATGAGGGCATGTTTTAAACTCCGCCCACCTCCCTGTCAGCTCATGCCTACCTGGTCTCTGGACAAAGCGTTGTCATTACTTCATTCCCAGCGGTACCAAAATACTGCAGATTTTGACTTACTTTTAAAAAGGGCAGTATTCCTTATGGCTTTGGCTACCGGGAACAGGGTGCCTGAGCTGGCGGCGATGAGCAACACACCTAATTGCATCAGGTTTGGTAGGGTCAATGATTGTATTCATATTGCCCCTTCCCCGGGGTTCATCGCCAAGAATGAACACAGTGATCACGTGTTTTCAGAGTTCACGGTGCCGGCGTTGAAAAGGGGAAAGGTGCACCATAATTTATGTCCAGTGCAAGCGCTAACCAAATATTTGAAAGTCGCACCTAGGAATCAACAAGGTGCTTTATGGGTATCAAGTACGGGTAAACGCGTAATGAAGCGTAAACTGGCTTCTCTCTTAGTTAACGTCATTCAAGAAAGTAATCCCGGCGCAAATGGGCGACCTCTTTACGTTTCCTTAAGAATTTTTCTGTTGAGGACATAGCAGCCACGCACCTCTGGTCCTCTAATCATACTTTTTTGACTCGATACCTTTCAGTAGCTTTAGACAGGCCTTCCATGCCATGTATAGCTTTACGGCAGAGGGTCTAGGTGGCTTCTGGGTCACTTAGTGTTTAGATGAAGAAAAGAGAGGGGGGGGGGGGGGTGCAGTCAGTGTAACATAGGACACCCTAGACAAGAATTCAGTACATCTGCGACAGTACACGAGTTCCTTTTATTTTTAGGGTATAATTTTAGATATATATCCACGAGTTAATGGGGTTTATATGTGCACATGTAAACTTTTGATGTTTTTATTTTTCACCACTTACTTTAAGTGGGGTGCCTTCTTAACTACCAGCTCTGTGTACAGAGTCTCGGAATTAACCCCCTTTTTTGTCCAAGCAGGCTTCTTCGAATCACGCTCCTGCTTGTCACCTTTTTTATATTTATATGCTGTATAAAGTTTATGCACACAAATATATCTTTATTACAAAGTAAGAATACTATGTGGTTGTTTGATTATCTGCTTTTGCTAGAGTTATGATATGATTACGAATGTCCCCCTCCAGTCTTAGATATCAGGCATAATCGTCAATGATGGAGGGGCCACTAATAAATTATAGGTTTGACTCCTGCAAGGAGATAAAGAAAACCTAATATTTAGTAGTGGCCCCGTAATCATTGACGACTGGGGCCCTCCCGACCATCCCCTTCCCCTTCGTTGATGTATTAAGGATTTTGGTTTACTTAATATGTCAGTGAAGGAAGAATGACGCCTGAAGTCAGCGTCTGGTCAAAGATCCACACAAGTACATCCACGAAGTTATGGAAAGCTTATGATTAGTTATTCTTATTTTCTTTTTATTTGTAATTTTTTACCAAGTTTTTTCGTAGTGAGTACCCAATTTCATAATGACGAACCATGAGTGAGGTTGCGTGCGCTCATGATGAAGGCTCCTCAATTTGTTATGCTCTGCGCGGTAGATTCAAACTACGGTAAATGAGTGTTTGAAGAGGATGCCTAATGTAATAGGCATAATCGTCAATGATTACGGGGCCACTACTAAATATTAGGTTTTCTTTATCTCCTTGCAGGAGTCAAACCTATAATCGATCGACACTGACGCCTTGCAAGTAAAGTCTCTCTCTTGCTACGATCTCTATATGCCTCCCCTTCGACCTTGAAACCGGGAGGGGGATATTGGCGCTGAAAATAAACCGATAAACAAGGGAATGAGAGGAAAAATAGGTGATAATTGAAGGGGGGGGGGGGGCGGAGGAGGATAAAAGGAGGGGTGAGTTTGGACACATATGGAAGAGTGATAGAAGATATGGAGGGGAATTATCTCACTTAATCACATATTCCTTTGTTTTGAGTGCCACTGGGGTCTTTTAAGTTTTTTTTTAGACCTTGGATCTTAACCCTGACGCAATATGACGCAATATGACGCAATATGACGCAATATGACGCGATTTTGAGCCTATTAGGGATACTTTAAAGCCTTTATTACCAAGAGGGGTATTTACAAACCTTTAGTTTAGTTACTTCAATCTCTGCAGTTGTCTTTGAGTTAGCTGTGGGCAGAAAACTAATTTTGGAGAGGTAATTATAAGAGTGAGAGAACTCTATTTCTTATTGCTAATCTGGCAACCTCTGCATCATATGAGTCTGAAGGGGTTAAGAGTCCCATCGCCTTCGTCCAGTAAAACCTCTTATTAGTCTCGGTGCCATGCCCGGGTTAATGATGCATGAGTTGGCCTTAGGACCATCATCATAAGCATCCTATACGAAATAGCTACTTTAAAAAAAATACTAATAATTAAAGCAAGGTCAGACCCACGGATCACCAATGAAATACTACACATTCTAGAACACAGAGATGAATTATTGTAAAAGGCTCATGAAACATAGAAAAGATGGAGGTCTGAAACCGGAGTTCAACAGGGTTAGGAATAAACGAAGTAGATAAATAATTATATCAGTGAAATCGAATTATTTCCACAATAAGGCAGAGGAATATTAGAACAACCCGAAAAAACTATGGAGGCATTTAAAATAAACGGGCTAAAGTAATAAGACAAAAGATTCATCTAACACCAACATTGTTCTCAAAATTAATGATCAAGTTTGCCATAATAATGTGAAATTTCAACCTACTTCAACTCGTTCTTCACCTCCATAGCGAACACACTTGCACAGAACCTACCGCAACTACTCAATAAATACACCACAACCACTGCCACCTTTCAAAACTTCTACAGGAACAAAGGCATACACCCGAACCTTTACATTGCAAAATGATACACCAAAATACACTTTTGAGGAGCTCTGTAATCTAGATGTACACAAAAATACAGGACCAGATAAAATTCCTGTCAAATTTCTACGAGATGGAGCTATTGGTATCGCAGGTCCCCTAACTCACATCATCAACTTGTCAAGCGGCTCGCTTGGTGTAGTGACTAGCGTCTCGGACTTCCACCCAGAAGGCCCGGGTTCGCGCCCACGCTCGGCGCATTAAAGATTTTTCACAAGCACTGAGTCGTTACCATCCCTCATGAGCAAAGGGATGGGGTAGTAGTACAGGACCCCAATGGAAATACGCCTAATCGGCCTTATTGAGCTATCCTTAGCTAGCTTAGCATGCGCTAGCTTTAAGAACTATTATTATTATTATTATTAATCAACACCAACATAGTACCTGCAGAACTTAAGGAAGCTATTGTAACCCCTTTTTTTAAGAAGGGTAGCAAATTAGATGTTAGCAACTACAGACCGGTTAGCATATTATGTATTGTATCAAAAATCCTTGAAAGAGCTGTCTACACCCAAATTGAACACTACCTCAAAGAAAATTATCTGTTCTACATGTTTCACTCAGGTTTCAGAAGCATGTACTCAACAGACTCATGTCTCATCCACTTAACAGATCACATTCATAAATAAATGGTTAAAAGTAACTACACCGCCATTGTACTTCTTGACTTACAGAAAGCTTTTGATACGGTAGATCACGATATTCTCTGTAATAAACTACAAGCATTGGTCATTGGGTCAGTGAACTGATAAAAATCCTATCTGAGTGGTAGAACTCAAAGAGTCAAAATTGATGATAATTTATCAGATCCAAGGCCAATTACCTGTGGGGTCCTGCGGGGAAGCATCCTTGGTCCTTTACTCTTTCGATGTTATGTGAAGGATATGGAACTGAGCGTGTTGTGTAAATTATTACTCTATGCTGATAACAGTGTGCTTCTGGTTTCAGGAAAAGATCCCAAAAGTGTTGCTGCTACACTTTCCAAAAAAACAGAATCTTGTAGCGATTGGCTACTGGACAATAGACTATAGATCTCTTCACCTGGATAAGACGGAAGCCATCTTATTTGGAACAAAACGCAAATTGAAAGACATTGAAGGCCTCTCGGTTAACTATAATGACGTTGCTATATCAATAGTGTCACAAGTGAAATATCTCGGAATAAAACTGGCCTCAACTCTGTCAGCCGAAGCAATCTGGGAATCGATCCTGAGTAAATGTAGAGCACGTATAACATACCTTTATAGACAGGTGGGCTGCTTGCCAGCGGCAACCAAAAAGACCCTTTGTCAAGCGCTTGTTCAGTGTCATTTTGACTGTTCTGTTTCATCCTGGTACTCTGCATTATCTCAAGCAGCAGAGCGTAAAATTCAGGTCACTCAAAGTAAAATGGTAAGATTCATCCTGAACCTAAACCCTAGATCTCATATTGGTCAGGAACAATTTCATTCACTTGGCATGCTTAACCCTTGCTCTACCAGCGACGGCGAATCGCCGTCAGTAGATAAGTCACTCCCTAGTCCCAGAGATGGCGAATCGCCGTCAGTAATGTACTTTCCCTGTAACTGCCTGTACAAGCCTGTACCTGGTACCACGACCGTTTGAGCACTGCTCTCGATATGGCAACACTTCTCTACTGTACTTCTCACTTCTCAGCTTGTTTTTCCTCTGTCCAATTACTCTTCTTTCCTATTTTACTCCAGCCGAGGTGGAAAGCCGTTCTCTCTTGCCATTTTGGCCACAGTGCTTGGGACTGCAGGGGACTTTTATTACTGTATCCTACGGTACTGGACGGGTTAATATTTCAGACAGGGCCAAGCAAATCAGACTCATCAATGCCTTCAGTGTATTTTATGACAGGGCTCCAGAGTATCTAAACTGTAATTTTGTTAAAGCAAATGAAAGGAATGGACAAAATACACGGAATAGAAAGTATAATTCTAAGGTTCCGAGAATCTATGGGCACTCTGCCCATTCTTCTTCACTGCCACCAAAGACTGGAACAACCTACCACAGACAGTCCGTGATAAGAGAACATTGTACTCCTTCAGACGTAGCTTGAAGGAGCACCTGAAAGTCTTAAACGAACAGCCGCAAGAAGGGAGCACCAAACTTATGTCTACTATTAAATACGTCATAAGTGATAGGTAAAAATCAAACAAAATATGATTACTTAAATACTCTAACAAGTTCAGCTTTAGAAAGTAAGTTAGCTTAGGTTAGCCCCCTAGAAATAATTATAATATATCTGTTTTTGTTTTTGTTTTTTTACTATTGACATTGATTTATATATTATTGTTTTATTGCATTTCTTCCCCCTGCCCCCAGCTAGCTTAATCCCACAAGGACCCCAATGGAAATACGCCTAACGGCCTTATTGGGCTATCCTTAGTTGGAATTATGCAAAGCTGGTACATGTCATATTTGAAACATATGTTTTACCAACATTGTAAAATTCTAACTCAACTAAACAATATCATTAGTGTTTAATATTATTATTATTATTATTATTATTATTATTATTATTATTATTATTATTACGTCACGGAGGAAAAAGACTGATTTGGTTACACTAAATCTGGATGTGATAGGTGAATTTGGCTATCAGATATGAGTTTTGCATCACTGATTTAGTAGAAAACAGTATTTCCCATGTCTGTGAAAAAAAGAAGTTTAAATTGGTTGCCTAGTGTAATAAATAGACAAATTAGCAAATCAATTCGCTACAAAATCATAGTTACACACAAGTAATAAAGATGAGGACATGTCAATTTACCGTGAGTTAAGATAACATTTTAACAGACTATAGAATCTGTAAGGAATGTTCGTGTGTTTTGTGTAGCTCTGTGGTGGGGTGATAATCAATGGTGGCGGTGGCTCCCGCATGCATGTCGGTGCTCACACTACACCGGCTCCACCCCATATCGCCCACATCGATTACCAACACTCGGAGACCACTCTTTGGATTTCGCAACCTTGTTCTGACTATACAGTATGTACAGTCGCGATCAGGTGTTCGTCGTACAGTCGCCTGCACAAGCAACTGATACACTACTATACGATGAACTTTACACAGTTGAATGACAATAATCACTAATAATATTGTTTAGTTGAGTTAGCATTTTACAATGTTGGTACAACATATGTTTCAAATATGACATGTACCAGTTTTGCATAATTCCAACTAAGGATAGCCCAATAAGGTCGTTAGCCATAATTGTTCAAATATATATATACCTTCTTTCACTGCAGGTGATTGTACACCCACGATATCCATGTGACAATGAGCGTTAACAAATACAGCACACTGATTCAATCTCTGAGGCCTCTCAAATAATTTAAGAACAGAACCTTCTTGTATGAATTGATCGATGAAATATGTACCACAAATTCCACCAAAAGTAATCTTGGTAGTGGCATAAGTACAGTACATAAACCACCACCAAGATTAGCTAAACTCTAACCTATTCCAAATAAGTAGGCCAGAACTCTTGCACATTAACCTCTATACCTCACAAACGACTCAAGTAATCGAGGTCATGTTTCTACCATTTGGGAAGGGTCAGCCAGGGAAAATTACAGCTCATTTTCTCTAGCACTATTGGAGTTACAGAGCTTAATGATCAAGCGTTTTGGCCCACTTACTTGGAACAGAGTCTAAAACAACCAAATATATATTACTACAGCATATTCGATATATTATACAGTATATATATATAAATATATATATATATATATATATATATATATATATATATATATATATATATATATATGATATGCGGCTTAGGAATTCTTTACCAGACCCGGAATTCCATAAACAACACTCACGGATAGCCTCTACCCGACATCGTCAAGTCCAAGATAGTGACCCCAATAGTGACCCCTCCAGGCTCCGCCCACCATCTTCTTCGTCCGCTTCGACCATTAAAGAACACAGAGATATATCAAGGGAAACTCAATTATTTCAGGGATTTCGACAGTCCACCACCACCTCGAATCTTCCGGAGCCCTCCAATTCAGCCCAACATGTCCAGTGCCCATCATACCTTCCCAAACAAGCCGCCCATAGTGCCCGCACCGACCAAGACCATCGGAGGCCGGCTCAGCTTCCAAATAAGGGCCAAATCACACAGAATAGAGGGACACCGCAACACGTGGACACACCAGCCACACCAACCACCATAATTATCCCTTCTAAACACCCCTTCCCCTGCAGCCAGTCCAAAGCCCCAACCACAGCACCTGCAGAAATAGTAAAAACCAAAGAGGAACCAGATGTACCCCACGTAAAAATTCAGACAACCCGACCAGATGAATTGCCATCCAGAGACGTGCCCTTTCTGCCCGGAGATGCCCCCGCTGTGACATCCCTGCCAGAAGAGACACTACCTCAGCCAGTCCAACCATCGACAAGCATTCAACCTGCTGGCTTAAAACCAATTTTTGGTTTAGATACAGACAGTCCTAGGTTTGGAAAGACAAAACTAAGACTAAGGTGGGAAAGGCTTGTCGTAGTACCAGCTGGGGACCAGGACACGTAACCTATAATACTTGCTGTCCGGATCTTAACTCAGTGCAACCCTGCGTAACCTATAATGCTTGCCGGGAGAGCGAGGTACTCAACATAGACTCAGGCACCAGCTGGGGATCGAGGCACGTAACCTATAACACTTGCTGGGGGAGCACGGTTACTGAGTCTGGCCCAGAAGCACTTAGTGTTCCTAGTGTGGCTCAGCTGCCCTTGTCTGGCACCAAAGACCGCTAGTAACACACCGTCTGTGTCAGAGACCACCCCTGACTCCCTGAGCAGTCATTCTCCGGCCACTCTCTTGTCGCCCCTAGACAAGAAGCGACCAAGACATAACAGCTTAACAGTCACCCCTCAGGTGAGCTTGCCTCCAATGCCAGGAAAGACTCTGTTTGTTGCGGATGAGCTAACTTCTCTCCCCAGGTTATGTTTAAAGGAGAGCCAGATGAGACAGGATGCCAGCCATCAGCAGAGGAGACGAGACGCCTGCCGCCCGAAGTCAGGACGAGTAGGCCTACCCCGGACGAGCTGCCCGAGATCCTCAGGACCTGTGAGGAAGGTCTCCAACTCTCAGTGCCTTTACGAGCTCTTTGGCCCCGACCCAAGCCCGTTACCGGACTGTGTGTGAAACAGCCCGGAATACGAGTCCCTCGGGCCTGACTCGAGTCTGTGACCAGCCCGGATTGTGTGTAAGGAGTCAGAGTCCGAGTCCAGCAATGCCGTTTAGTGCCCTCCAGATCCAGTGCTCCCTTCGCCCCCCAGTGCTTTCCTGTCCCCTAATTTGAGTGATTTTGTGACTTTCGTTTTGTGGTACAAGTGTTCTAGTGAGGCCTAAGCCTAGATGTGCTGGGACTGTCAGTGAATTAACGTAGACTACTTGAAGACATGCTTTGCATTTTCCCTTGTGCTTTTGCCCTCCAGTCGCCCTGGTTGTTGGGGAACACATACACCTGTCCTACACCGGCTCTGTATATAGATACTTCTTCGGGCCCGGGCTCCCATGACCCCCTGAAGAGGAAATATAGATACAACATTACCACTTTATTTTAACATACACTCTACACGTCGACCAAGAGTTCCTGCTGCATATCTGGGTTTACGCATATCATATAATTGAGACTTAGGCATTATAGTATTTTTAATCCAGAGTTAAGAGTTGCATTCATTCTTTAAGGTTCCTTGTCTTTCGAATTCTTTGTACTTACCGCTTCCCTTTTTATTTACCAGTTACAATCCTCCCGTGTTCTTATAAATTTAGACCTATATGTGTTCAAGCTAAACCATTTACCGTACTTTTAAGACGTTTGTTTGTTTGAGGTTTATTACACCTCTTGATTTGATCTTATTTATCCTGTGTACGAGTTGTCCTGTTGTATAATTTATATGTCTTTGTGCCTACCTAAATGATATGAATAAAAACCATTGTACCTACCATCGTGTTTCTGTTCATTTTATGTCATCTGTCTGGTGTAAATAGAGTTAAAGGTCAGTCCTCTCCCAGTCGAGAGTAACCTAAGTTGAAGTTTACTGCACAATTCCCAGAGCTGGAAAGTGCGACCAGAATATACCTTGCTCCTCTAAAGCGTGGCATAACAATATATATATATATATATGTATATATATATATATATATATATATATATATATATATATATATATATATATATATATAAATATATATATATATATATATATATAAATATATATATATATATATATATATATATATATATATATATATATATATATATATATATATATATATATATATATATATATATATATATATATATATATATATATAAACAATTATTTTTAGTATTACAAATTATATAATGAGGGGACGAAATATTATTGGATGTACCGGGTCACACTTTTAAAGATTGATCTATTTCTAATGTATATGTAATGTATATAAGTTTATGTATATTACGAAATAAAGTTATTGAATTGAATTGAATATATATATATATATATAATATATATATATATATATATATATATATATATATTATATAGATATATATATATATATATATATATATATATATATATATATATATATATATATATATATATATATATATATAATATATATATATATAATATATATATATATATATATATATATATATATATATATATATATATATATATATATATTTATTATATATCATATTATATATATATATATTATAGACGAAGCTGTTGAATTACAGATCAGGATAGTCTAAAGTAAGTGACCAACTGCCAAACCACTACTACCATCCAGGATCAATACACGTCAGAGGCATATAGTCGATGGGCCAGTTCCCGAAATCACACGAATCGGTACCATTCAATGGGGGGTCAACTCTCAGCATAATATCCAATAAATTACTTAAGTTGTATAGGAAGTCACTAACCGAGGTTATCACATCGAAATAACACTTCCACAAAAATAATGAAACTGTCCTGTAGAGTGATGGTAAGTACTATTTTCAGCTTGGCCCATGTACATTGAAAACATGTAAACAATGGATTCAGACTCAACTTCCATTATTATACTAACTTTATTACATAGCTGAAAATATCTTCACTTGCATGTTAACCATAGTTTCAAAGGTCGATATATACCTTCTTGGGAATTATATTTGAGATAGAGAAGAAAAGCACCAAGGAGACAAATCACAGAGATGAGGCCCCGCACGCCCAACAATCATTGCCACCACGCCACCAAGACAAGAGGGCACAAGCGACTCCTCACCACGCTTCGGTCGGGTTGCCTGCATCACACAGGCACTTTAACCGACCCCAGTAAAGAACTTACTTGTGAGGATGGGACCTACTGATGATACACCAAATCAAGATAAACCCTCAAGTCGTGATGAGCAATCCGTGCATAGAAACCAACACACCACGCGCCCTTCTTACTTGGAGATGCACTACTACTGTGGCGCGGATTCCCAGAAGGGCTACCGCAGCTGGCCCAGTCCCTCCTCCACGCACAGCCACCCCTCTAGCCGTGAAATGCCTCACCGAGGAGAACGACAAAATTGGTAAGACCATCTCAGCTTACCTCATCATCAGTACAGTTGGGCAGATACTATTACCACACCGGTAGGGATAGTATAGAAGACTTGGGACTATTAACTGAGAAATTGCCTTGAGAGAGTAAAACACTGGTGTAACTACTCGACGCATTTCTCGAAGGTACCTTTGATTTGCTAGTATTCTTGTTAGGCCACACTGGTGACACCCAACATCTTTACATTGCCTTGGTACAGGATTTACTATAATTAGAGTATGCAGTCCTGACAAGCACTCTAGTTCTAGTAAACCTATAAAAATAGTAAGGCTGGTTGTAAAAGCGTAAGACCCTGGTGAAACGGCTTCCTTCTAAGTCAGGACTCGTAGTGGAGGATGTAAGACACGTTGGCCCCTACAAATTCACGAAGGTCCCCAACCCCTATCAGATTATCGTGAATTTTAAAGGAGTCTCGGGTTTACCGAAACCGCTTCGTGAGGATTAACCGTCCTCTGACTATGGAAGGGGACAAGTTAGTGCCCCCACAGAACCCTACTTTGTCGACAACGCCGCAGCTCAACATGCCTCGCCGCCAGACCCACTGTGAGTTCCAAGCCCCCTCACCTTTTCCACCATCACCTTATCCCTTTAGACCCCCTCCATCACCACCTCTCTCCCAATCTTTTTCACCTTCTCCAGCTAACTCTTCTTTTCTGCCTCCTCGTCAACACCCCACAGATCATTCCCTTCCCAGACACCTTCCCTCTTGTTCAATTCCCTCTCGCACAAAATATTCTCTGCGCCCTCGCTCTCATCTCACCCTTCCTCGCCGGGCCTTACCCCGATGCCCTTTGATAACCCCACCTTCTAAGCTCAAACGCTTTCAACCATTGTCGCTCACAAACCCTCACCTTCCTCTACCTCACCCCCTTCGTCAGCACCCTCACTCCCACCTTCTCAATCCTCACGACCTTCACCCACCACCCCTTCTTCCACTCGCACACAAAACCCTACTTCCTCCACACCATCTTCTTCCTCACCCTCTACTTCTTCCCCCTCTTGTTCCCGCCCTTTCATTCCCCGCCGCCTCGCCACACCCCTATGGACCCCTACCCTTCCAGCAGATCCCCCAACCCACTCAAATCTTCCGTCTCTGATCCCTTGATCCACTCACCTTCTCTCTTCCCCCCCCCCCCCTCTCCCACCACCACCACCGCCTCACATGCCTACCTCACCGTCATCACCTTCCTCCTCTTTTCATCCATCACCTGTTCGCACAAGATCAGGCCGTCTCTCGAAACCCCCCTCATAGTTCTCCAAATTCTTCACCATCTCCTAGCTCTTCACCTTCTTCTCTACTATTTAATACCCTCCTATCGCCTCACTCACTTCTTAGGGCACCAGCACTCAGAATAGCGGGTACAAGAAGCACAACTCGCCCAACCTCTACCATCACCAACCGCCAGATCAACTCACCAGTGAGGTCAAAGGGTACTTCTGCATCCGCAATTGGCCTTAAGACAGAACCTGTCAGACAACAAACCATCACTCTATCTCCAGCCACCACCTGCACAACACCTCCATGTGATGCCCCACCTAGCCTTCGCACCATGTATTCCCCAGTCAAGGCTCCACTACCCGACTCCGGCTCTTACACCGACCCTGGCTGCCCCTTCATCAAAAAGTTGAAGTGGGCCGAAGAAACGGGCCCCTTATCCACCATCAGATTCCAGGATGAATTGGAAAGGGGCCTGGAATACACGCATCAGACCTCCTATCTTACCGTGTATACTAACACCAACAGACCAGCAGACAACCGCTCCTGCACGTAGTGGAAATACCTGGAAAGCCATAAAAGCTTCTCCCGCCAAGGCGACATCTAGATCTTCTAAATCCAGCCACGAGGCCGTGGCTATTACCCCGGGGAAGAGAGTGAGATAAAGAAGAAAAGCTCCAAGGAGACAAATCACAAAGATGAGGCCCTGCATGCACCAACAACCACTGCCACCATGCCACCAAGACAAGAGGGCACAAGCGACTCCTCACCACGCTTCACTCGGGTCGCCTGCATCACTCAGGCACTTCCCCCAACCCAAGGAAAGAACTTACCTGTGAGGATGGCACCTACTGATGATACACCAAATCAAAATAAACGCTCAAGATGTCATGATGAGCAATCCATGCATAGATACCAACACACCACGCGCCTATCAGAAGACTTGGGACTATTAACTGAGAAATTGCCTTGAGGGAGTAAGACACTGGTGGAACTATTCGACACATTTCTTGAAGGTACCTGGGATTTGCTAGTATTCTTGTTGGGTCACACTGGTGACACCCAACATCTTTACATTGCCTTGGTACAGGATTTACTATAATTAGAGTATGCAGTACCGACAAGCGCTCTAGTTCTAGTAAACCTACAAAAATAGTAAGGCTGGTTGGAAGAGCGTAAGACACTGGTGAAACGGCTTCCTTCTCAGTCAGGACTCATAGTAGAGGGTGTAAGACACTGGTGATACAACTCCCTACTTAAGTCTGCGATACAAGAGCGTAAGACACTGGTGAAACAGCTCATACTCGTTAAACCCAAGATCCAACATCAAAGTTCTTCCAGAGACTCCTGTAGGAAGTCTGAGTTAGAGACTCGTAGTGGACGGTGTAAGACACTGGTGAAACAACTCCCTACTTAAGTCCGCGATACAAGAGCGTAAGAGACTGGTGAAATGGCTCATACTCGTTAAACTGAAGATCCAACATCAAAGTTCTTCCAGATACTCCTGTAGGAAGTCTGAGTTAGAGACTCGTAGTAGAGGGTGTAAGACACTAGTGAAATAACTCCCTATGTAAGTCCGCAATACGAGAGCGTAAGACACTGGTGAAACGGCTCGTACTCATATAAACCCAAGATCTAACATCAAAGTTTTTTCAGAGATTCCTGTAGGAAGTCAAGGTCAAGGACTCTTAGTGGAGGTCGTAAGACACTGGTGAAACGACTCCCTACTCAAGTCCTACGATATGAGAGCGTAAGACACTGGTGAAATGGCTCGTATTCATATAAGACCTCAACCCTGCAGATCTTCAGAAGACCCCAAGGAAGTTTTCGCCAACTCTGCAACCGTCACACGGCAGGACCACCACCACAAAACAGGACGTCATCAGGAATACAACTCAGCCACATCTTTAAAGACTGTCGGAACCTGCCAAAGATCTTCCCCTTAAGACGCCTCGTGGATCCTCGATCGTGCTGTTATATAATTACCTATCCATGTCTGATGTAGCATTGCACTTATAATCATATGTTACTGTGGAATAAGAATAATCTATGTTTGTACTCTGTGTTATATTATCCTCTATTGCCTTCGTACTTGTGTTTGTGTTGGTCTCCTTTTCCCCAACCAAGTAAGAACCTACCTAATTAGTCAATACAACCCCAGTAAAACCTGATATAATAATATTATCGATACATCAAAACTCACAATTATTATAATGAATCAATACATAATAAACATTATATAATAACATTATAAACATTTACTATTAGCAGCAATTCTTAAAATGATGCTGTTATTCCCTTCAGTAAGAAAACTCTACTTTACCCTTAATGTTGGCTATAAATAAATAATGTTATGCAGTTCAGGAAATGTGCGGAAAAAACGATACATTTTACCCTCTGAATTCCAGAGGCCATTCCTAAGCTGCATACACTCGTCAAAAATCCCCCAATATCTATAGATCTCTCTATCTTATTTTATATATATATATATACAGGGTGTCCCAGGAGGAAAGGGCATAACTTTGGGAAATGATAGAAGAAGGTATTCTAAGCATAAAATATTCTATAACAAAAAGTCCAAATTTCAACCGTTAAAAAGATATTGAAGGTTTTATGTAGTGTCCTCCCCCGCATCACTGTAATGGACTCTTCCATGTCAAATAGTTTCCAACTACTCCAAAGTGAGCTAATATGTCTATAATCATTTTGCAACTTACAGAATTATAGTATCTTTAAAATAACATGGTAAAATAATTGCAGAAAGATGGAGGTATGGTAGGCACTACAACACCTAGGCCAGCCTTATAGGGAAATGCTGAAGAAAATATCATTTTCAAAATGCAATATCTCTATACTGGTCGAGATTTGGACTTATTGTTATAGAACATTTTAGGCTTAGAATATGTTGTTCTATCATTTCCCAAAGTTATGCCCTTTCCTCATGGGACACCCTGTATATATATATATATACACAGTATATATAGTATATTATTATATATATATATATATATTTTTTTTTTTTTTTTTCATTGTAGTGAAAGGGTTAATGTTCTTATTTCACTGAAACCAAGGCAGAGTTCATGTTGGTGACTAGCAGGTAATGGTTATTACAAGACCCCGATAGTCAACGGAGAATCTGCAAGTACTATAGTCGATTCAAATCAACTTTGCACCTCAGATCCTCGAAGGCTTTTTTATGCAAATGTTTAATATTTTGGACATAATATACAATGTTTTAAGCATCTAGTTTCCCGGGTCACTTCACGCCCGACCGCCAATTGCAAAATTATCATTCCCAATCATACTCTAAGTACGAGAATTTGCTGCCAAGTTATTTTAAATTGACTATAGTCAGGATTCCAGGTTAGTTGTAATATCTAGTAATTTGTAGTGATCTAGCTCATAGCAAAAGGAAATCTAGACTACAGGCCTACAGCCTCCTCCTAAGAGGAGGCTACGTAGGCACCAGCCGAACAGGTCGGTATTCATGGGGAGTGTTATACTGTAGGTGGTGGTCAACTCATTGGCTGTGGGGACCATTCTGGAATGCCATGGCAATTTATAGCAATTTACAGGCTCTTAATTAGAGCCTGTGGAGACGAGTGCTAGTAAGCGGGAGTGCAGCAGGCTCCCGTCCGCTCTCCAGCCCGGCGGCCGGGGCACTGAGGGATGTCAGCCATATCTTACTAGACATATGCAGCGTTGCCAAAGGCAAATGTAGCGTGACATTGCTCATTATTAGCGAATAATTGCCGATGTCTAGGGTAGCACTGCGGATGAACCCTATGCGCTACGAAGCTCGTTTTAGTGTAATTTTGAAGCTATTTTCTTCTAGTTTTTGGCTGAATTAATTTAATTAAATTCAGGCACTTCCTTGACCATTCAGGAATGCCTGAATGAGCCCTAATATAACGGAAATATGCCCGCACCGTCAGTGTTAAGGACAAATGGAACTCCTGTTTCACCATCTGGCCTTCTTTGCTGATCCTTTCCATGACTCACCAAAATAGATGGCAACCCCAGTTTGCTCTCCAAAACACATTATCTCTCTGTCAACGCACTATACTACAAACACCGTATATACACACTATCTTAAACAAGAAAAAACAAAATGAACACACGGCCCGCCTCGGATTCTCCGGGGAGGGAGGATGACCAGATATGCCCCCATTGACCTCATCAAAATGCTCTGGACCACTACTTGTCTTATTATCAATCTTACTATCAATTTCTGCAACATTCGTGGCCTTTCCTCTAATTTCCACTCTGTGGAAAACCACCTCTCCTCTTTCAACCCTGATCTTCTCTCTCTCACTAAAACTTAGTTCTGGGACTACTGACAGCAAACCCTTCTCTGTATCCCCCTATTATCTCTATCCTCAGTTTCAAGGCAAATGTGGATGTTGTATATATGTGCACAACAATCTTGCTTTCTCTCATGTTCCCAACTTTGATTCTTCTGAATTCTCAACTCTCTCGTCACTCTCAAGCTAAATATATCTGCACTGTTTGTCTATACCCTAATTCTAATGACTATCCAAAATTCTTCAACTATCTAACTTCTAAAGTGGAACACATTATATCCATCTCTCCTTCTGCAGAAATCTCCATCTTAGGAGATTTCAATGTTCACCAATGCCAATGGTTTTCCTCCCATTGACCAATTGACCAACTGACCAACCTGGTGAACAAGCCTACATATTTTCTATTCTAAATGACCTAGAGCAGTTAGTCCAGCACCCTACTTGACTTCCTACCTCCTTGGAGATCAGCTAAACATTCTTGACTAATTTCTAACTTCTAATCCTTCTACTTACACTGTAAACCTTTTTTCTCCGTTGAGCTCCTCCGATCACAACCTAATCTATGTTACCTGTCCTATGTCTCCAGTATGGCCATCCGATCCACCCAGCCAGCGGCACTTGGGGCACTTGGGCGCTGCCAACTGGGAAGCTCTTTGGCAGTATTTCTTTGATTTCCCATGGAATGATTCTTGCTTCCGTTGCCAGGGACCTTCAGAGTGTGCTGCACGCATCACCAAGGTAATCCTCTCGGGCATTCCATTTTCTTTCTATCAGTCTAATGCCAAAATAATCATGATGTACTCACGCTTCTTCTACTGCTGTCCGCAATAAGTAGGAAGCATTCAAACGGTGATGTCGCCTTTAAACTCAAGAATCTCGTGCTCTTTATGTTTCTGCCCGGAATCAAGCCAAATCTGTTCTTCAACTAGCCAAAAACTGTTTTCTCAATAACAAATGTTCTGAACTCTCCAACTTTAGCTCTTCCCAAGGTTTTTGGCATCTAACCAAAAACTTCTTCAACAATTTTACTTCCTCGTTATAATAATAATAATAATAATAATAATAATAGTTCTTAAAGCTAGCGCATGCTAAGCTAGCTAAGGATAGCTCAATAAGGCCGATTAGGCGTATTTCCATTGGGGTCCTGTACTACTACCCCATCCCTTTGCTCATGAGGGATGGTAACGACTCAGTGCTTGTGAACAATTTTTAATGCGCCGAGCGTGGGCGCGAACCCGGGCCTTCTGGGTGGAAGTCCGAGACGCTAGTCACTACACCAAGCGAGCCGCTTCTTCCCTCCTCTTTGACTACCGTTACTTCTTCCTCTGATAAAGCTGAACTCGTCACTCAAACTTTCGCTAAGAACTCCACTTTCGATGATTCCAGTGCTATTCTTCCCTCTCCACCCTCCTCTCACTTACTTATGCCTAATATAATATTCTCTTCTAAGGACGTACTTTCTGCTCTCTCTGGGTTTAACATTAAGAAGACGTACAGATCGGATGGTGTTCCTCCTGTTGTACTAAAAAACTGTCCTTCCGTGCTTACTCCCTGCCTAGGCAAACTCTTTCGTCTGTGTCTTTCCTCTAACGTCTTTCCTTCTTGCTGGAAGATTGCTCTCATTCAACCTGTCTCAAAGAAGGGTGACCGCTCTCAGCCCTCCAACTATCGTCTTATTGCTCTCATTTCTTGCATCTCTAAAGTTTTTGAAACTATTCTTAATTCATAATTTCTTAAGCATTTCTCTTCCGATACACTGTGGTCAGATCGCCAGTATGGTTTCCTTAAGGGTTGCTCTATTGGTGATATGCTTGCTTATCTTACTAACTCTTGGTGATCCTCCCTTCGGGACTTCGGTGAGACTTTTTTTTTTTGTGCTAGACATAATGAAAGGCTTCGATATAGTTTGGCACAAATCTCTAATTTCCAAACTACCCTCCTTTGGTTTTTATCCCTCTATCTGTGACTTTGTCTCTGATTTCCTTTCTGACTGTTTCATCTAACGGCCATCACTCATTTCCTCAAGCTATCAACTCCGGTGTTCCTCAGGATTCTGTCCTGTCTCCAGTTCTCTTGCTAATATTCATTAATGATCTCAACTGTACCTCGAGTCCTATTTGGTCATATGCTGATGACTCTACCCTACACTATTCAACAAATTTTTCACATCAACCCAGCATGCAATCGCTCCAAAAGTCACATAAAGAGGCCATAGAATGCCTATCTTCTGATCTATCAAATATTTCTGATTGGGGCAGAGAAAATCTTGTTACTTTCAATGCCTCCAAGACCCAATTTCTCCATTTAACTACCCGTCAGAAACTTCCACAAGACTATTAATTATTCTTCAACAATATACAAGTCAATCCTTCATCTTCTCTCAATATTCTTGATGTATCTTTTTCCTTTGACCTTTCTTGGAAAGATCATATTATCATTCTTGCTAAGACAGCTTCCCAGAAGTTAGGTGTGCTCAACCGTCTCCTTGGGTTTTTCACCCCGCACAGCTTCTTGCCCTGTATAGGGGTACTGCGCCCATGTATTGAGTATTGTTGGCATGTGTGGGGAGGTTCCACCCATACCGCACTTCTCGAAAGAGTAGAGTCAAAAGCTTTTCACCTCATCAAATCGTTTCCTCTTAACCCGTGGAGCCCCGGCTAGTTTTGTAATGTTTGCGCACCAGAACCCGGCAGGTTTTCAAAAAATGGTTTTATTCCAGAAACAATAGCGAATGGGTTAGGAATGAAGGAAAAACCACGAAAAACCGCTCAAAAAGCTTAAAAATGGTCCTACAGAGCCCCCGAAAACGGATTTTACAAGA
The DNA here is from genome assembly GCA_032716605.1 of Paralithodes platypus. Lineage (NCBI taxonomy): Eukaryota > Metazoa > Arthropoda > Malacostraca > Decapoda > Lithodidae > Paralithodes > Paralithodes platypus. Next base: position 54,741,224 of record CM064486.1, on the reverse strand, counting down.
GTAAAAAATTGAAGGCAATTATCCCAAAAAAACAGGTTATTGCGCGCTCGCGCGCACGCACGTGGACTTTGAGAGTTTTCAACCATCGCCACGGTTGCGTGGGATACGTACACAGTTCCCATACAAATCTGAGCCCCCTTGAGTGGCTACACCTGAGGTTACGGTCGGCGCAATTAGGGTGACGCGCCAGGCGCGTCTCTGGGGCTGTGCGTTACATACATCGCCGACGCGTCAGGCGCGTCGCTGGGGCTGTACGGGTTAATAGTTCCCTACAATCTCTTTCTACACGCCGCAGTGTTGCATCTCTTTCACTTTTCTATCGCTATTACAACAATCAGTGTTCTTCAGAGAGATCTCAGTGCATATCCTCTCCCTTGTGTCAAGTATAAGGCACCTGCCTTTCAACACAGTCCCACTCCTTTTCTGTCCAGCTCTCCAACCCAAGAATTAGCAAATTTTATCAGTCTTTCTTGTACTTAACAAGTGAACTCTGGAACTCTCTCCCTCAATCAATCTTTTCTTCATCCTATGACAGACTGCTTTAAACTTCGTGTGTCTAGGTATTTTGACCCCAACGTCCTTTGAGTTTGGCTATCTCCACTCTTTTGGCTTTGGGGGAGACACTCGTTACAGGCAGCCTACTTTATGTCCCTTCATGCACATAGCAAACGAAAATAGAAAACAAAAGTAAAGTGTGATTTAGTTTATGGTGGGAAAGAATTTAGGTTCACTATAACCTTAGGTAAGATGTAGTGGTCTAGCTTTTGGTGATAATTGTTCTAGGATAGTTAAAGGGTCAGATAATGATTTTACAAAGTTTAGGTCAATAGGCCTTCTGCAGACTCTCGTATCCTTACATTCTTTTCTTGCTCTTAACTGATTGTTCACACTGAATCATTTGTATACCACTATACTGAATGGTATTAGCTACATTTTACAAGGGAGATGTGGCCAAGTGGTCATTCCATTGCACTTGTAATCATGCTTGTTCTGGTTCGATTCACATGCATAGTATATTTGGGGAGAGTACACTAAGAATTCAAGGGCAAAAGGAGGCATGAAAACAAGATAACGTTAGGTATATTAGGTATATTAGGTATAGTGATTGACCTTCTTTTCTTATACTAGATGGCTTTACGAACACCTACTGTATTTACCTTCAAATAGATAGATTTTTATGGACACTTTAAATTTCATATCCATAATTTGTTAGTGTAGTATTGGGAGTTAATTTGTGCTGAGCACTGTTCTTCACCCCAAGCCCACCGGCATATTGTTGAAATAAATTGGATGTTGCAAACAAACTGTAATGTATGTCTCGAAAACTCAAGTAATGAACTCGGCATTGGTACGAGTGATACGAAGCTATGCTGGTGATGGGCAGCTTTCCTTTTTTCGCCATCTGTCAACTGCCCTGCAGACTCCCTTGCTTACCAGGCATCGAACCCACAGGCTAGAACTTATGTCTGCAGGGTTAAAATATATTTAAAAACAAACCAAAACAAAACAAAAACATTGTTGAAATATGACTAATTTTCAGGTTGCCAAAAATAATAATTATAATATTTAAATATATGTGTCTGAGCGCCAAAACGTTGCCTTGGCGAAAATTTGTTATTAGCAAGAATCTAGAACAGATACTGGATCATTAATGGTCTGCCTAGTTGCTGATACCAATGTTACAGATACCCGGAAATAATACCAGAATAAAGTAGCCGATCAAAAGTTGCCAGATATTAATGTTGTGTGATTCCGGCCTTATGTGGTGCTTGGTAGAGAACAGCTGACCATACCAGGGATCTCAGGGCACCAAGTACAGGCATGGACAGTGACCATACCAGGGATCTCAGGGCACCAAGTACAGGCTTGGACAGTTACAATACCAGGGATCTCAGGGCACCAAGTACAGGCTTGGACAGTGACCATACCAGGGATCTCAGGGCACCAAGTACAGGCTTGGACAGTGACCATACCAGGGATCTCAGGGCACCAAGTACAGGCATGGACAGTGACCATACCAGGGATCTCAGGGCACCAAGTACAGGCTTGGACAGTGACCATCCCAGGGATCTCAGGGCACCAAGTACAGGCATGGACAGTGACCATACCAGGGATCTCAGGGCACCAAGTACAGGCTTGGACAGTGACCATACCAGGGATCTCAGGACACCAAGTACAGCCATGGACAGTGACCATACCAGGGATCTCAGGGCACCAAGTACAGGCTGGGACAGTTACCATACCAGGGATCTCAGGGCACCAAGTACAGGCTTGGACAGTGACCATACCAGGGATCTCAGGGCACCAAGTACAGGCTTGGACAGTGACCATACCAGGGATCTCAGGGCACCAAGTACAGGCATGGACAGTGACCATACCAGGGATCTCAGGGCACCAAGTACAGGCTTGGACAGTTACCATACCAGGGATCTCAGGGCACCAAGTACAGGCTTGGACAGTGACCATACCAGGGATCTCAGGGCACCAAGTACAGGCTTGGACAGTGACCATACCAGGGATCTCAGGGCACCAAGTACAGGCTTGGACAGTGACCATACCAGGGATCTCAGGGCAAAAAGTACAGGCTTGGACAGTGACCATCCCAGGGATCTCAGGGCACCAAGTACAGGCTTGGACAGTGACCATACCAGGGATCTCAGGGCACCAAGTACAGGCTTGGACAGTGACCATACCAGGGATCTCAGGGCACCAAGTACAGGCTTGGACAATGACCATACCAGGGATCTCAGGGCACCAAGTACAGGCTTGGACAGTGACCATACCAGGGATCTCAGGGCACCAAGTACAGGCTTGGACAGTGACCATACCAGGGATCTCAGGGCATCAAGTACAGGCTTGGACAGTGACCATACCAGGGATCTCAGGGCACCAAGTACAGGCTGGGACAGTGACCATACCAGGGATCTCAGGGTACCAAGTACAGGCTTGGACAGTGACCATACCAGGGATCTCAGGGCACCAAGTACAGGCTTGGACAGTAACCATACCAGGGATCTCAGGGAACCAAGTACAGGCTTGGACAGTGACCATACCAGGGATCTCAGGACACCAAGTACAGGCTTGGACAGTGACCATACCAGGGATCTCAAGGCACCAAGTACAGGCTTGGACAGTGACCATCCCAGGGATCTCAGGGCACCAAGTACAGGCTTGGACAGTGACCATACCAGGGATCTCAGGGCACCAAGTACAGGCTTGGACAGGAGTTACGGGACACTATTCGAAGCTACAATTATGAAAGACAGGCGAACTATGTTGAGAAACCTGTTGAACACAAACATCATATTACCGGGGTTCACTAGTTAATACACTTATCGTCTTGTTTTTATCATTAAGATGTGTTCAGGTATTCTTGACCACGACTGTACCCTGGCTTCCCCAACTGTTTCTGTTGTGCCTCGCCTACAGAGAGTAATCCAGCTAACTCTCACAAACACTTCTACTTCCTATTCATTTCACTACACTTTACAAGCACACCACACTTCTCTCTTACACAACTTAATTAACGCTAATGATACCTAGATACTATACCACTCTTTCAACATTGAGGGGGGGGGGGGCTTGTAACAGGCAGCTTTGCCTTTTGTCTCCTTTATACACGTGAACAAAATAATGAAAAACAAATCCGATTAGAAAGAAATATTCAACAATCACCAAACGTATGTGCTGTAAGGAGTTTTCCCTATATTTATTTGCATTTTTATAACCTTTATAACAACTGGTTTGGTAGACATTAATAAAGTGCAGTCGCAGAGCAAAGTAAGCACACCATGATAGCAAGATTAATGTGAACATTATATAATGAATAAGTTCTTGCGAAATGGTCATATTATATTCAAAAGTTTTCTTTTAACATTTGAGATTAGCATTTAGCAACTTAAGTTTTGAGTTAAATATATCATTTGAGTACAAAAAAAACGAAGAAGATAAAAACAAAACTTTCAGCCTAAACAGTACCGCAAGTTGATTATGATAAACGCATTTCTTGCTTTAACTGTAACCATGCAATCAACCCAATGATTACAGCTGATTATGTTTAATTCTCTTCTCGGATTAACCTAAATCATGAATTGTAATCAACATATTGATTACCAACAGTTTAAAAATGATAAATATTGTGTTTCCGTGTACCCTCTACTCACCATATCCTGCCGTAGCCTGCCGTGGTGTCCACTACTGGAGAGGTCTGGGGCGGAGGTGGCCTTGTGTAGATCCCTGGTGAGGCTGCTGGGGGTGTCAGCTACCAGGTCATCCATGGAGCTCAGCCGGCGGAGTCGGGGACGCATCGCACGGGCCCGCTCCGCCAGGTACATTGATTCATCTGGGAGAGTTCCTGGAGTTTAGTTTAAATACACATATACACACATGTAACTCAAACTCACATGCTTATACACATTCGCTCCAACACACACAATCAAAGTGACACACTGCATAGGGTACTATATGGGTACAAGGGTGCTTCAGTTTGAACTCCAGCAATGGTATGTATACTTTGGTTCTTACGTTTGTAGACAACCTTGATGGGCAAATCCAAGATATATAGGTAAACTGTTGCGTAAGGCCATTGTCTGTTTTATTTTGTCTTCAAGTGGGTACAGTGGTATAGAGATTTGTTTTTTAACTACTGAAATTAAAAGACGTCCTTCAACCATATGGCTGCTAGATAGAAGCATACAATTCAAATATTATAGCAGGCACAAGTACTTACCCAGTCCTAGGTTTTGCGTATAGTTGACGGAGAGGTGTAGCCCTGCAGGTGTGGGCATGACAGATGAGTATCTTCTGGTGTGTAGGTCCTCCTCCCCGTGCTCGATGAGGGGACCATCAGTGGGTGACAGTGGTGACAGTCTCCGGGGCCGGGACACTCCCATACCACCCAACTGACCTGCTGGCCTGAACCATGCAACAACATATGTTGTCATTATACCCCATTTTATTACTTGTTGGTTTTGGGGCTGAATGTTAGTAAATTAGACATTCATATAACTTAAAATCATAATAGACTTGACTCCATGTGCAGATTTCTCATTTGGGTAGGAAACTACATTATGTACACAACCTTGCGAATTAGATTTGTTGATCTATTACTTTAACATTCAATCTTTCAAATACCATGTCTGAAAATCGGTCAGTAATATTACTTTTTATATAATGAAACTACAACAAATTGTGAGAATTGAAACAATAGTACATGTTAATATATTCATGTTTAATATTGTTATATAGCTCCACCTTTAAGTATATAGCTCCACGAGATATAGATTTTAAGTATGTTATATAGCTCCACTGGTTTAAGTATTGTTATATAGCTCCACTGTTTTAAGTATTGTTATATAGCTCCACTGGTTTAAGTATTGTTATATAGCTCCACTGTTTAAGTATTGTTATATAGCTCCACTGTGCCTTTGATCTTTAAGTATTGTTATATAGCTCCACTGGTTTAAGTATTGTTATATAGCTCCACTGGTTTAAGTATTGTTATATAGCTCCACTGGTTTAAGTATTGTTATATAGCTCCACTGGTTTAAGTATTGTTATATAGCTCCACTGGTTTAAGTATTGTTATATAGCTCCACTGGTTTAAGTATTGTTATATAGCTCCACTGGTTTTAAGTATTGTTATATAGCTCCACTGGTTTAAGTATTGTTATATAGCTCCACTGGTTTAAGTATTGTTATATAGCTCCACTGGTTTAAGTATTGTTATATAGCTCCACTGGTTTAAGTATTGTTATATAGCTCCACTGGTTTTAAGTATTGTTATATAGCTCCACTGGTTTAAGTATTGTTATATAGCTCCACTGGTTTAAGTATTGTTATATAGCTCCACTGGTTTTAAGTATTGTTATATAGCTCCACTGGTTTAAGTATTGTTATATAGCTCCACTGGTTTTAAGTATTGTTATAGCTCCACTGGTTTTAAGTATTGTTATATAGCTCCACTGGTTTAAGTATTGTTATATAGCTCCACTGGTTTTAAGTATTGTTATATAGCTCCACTGGTTTAAGTATTGTTATATAGCTCCACTGGTTTAAGTATTGTTATATAGCTCCACTGGTTTTAAGTATTGTTATATAGCTCCACTGGTTTAAGTATTGTTATATAGCTCCACTGGTTTAAGTATTGTTATATAGCTCCACTGGTTTAAGTATTGTTATATAGCTCCACTGGTTTAAGTATTGTTATATAGCTCCACTGGTTTAAGTATTGTTATATAGCTCCACTGGTTTAAGTATTGTTATATAGCTCCACTGGTTTAAGTATTGTTATATAGCTCCACTGGTTTTAAGTATTGTTATATAGCTCCACTGGTTTTAAGTATTGTTATATAGCTCCACTGGTTTAAGTATTGTTATATAGCTCCACTGGTTTTAAGTATTGTTATATAGCTCCACTGGTTTAAGTATTGTTATATAGCTCCACTGGTTTTCGCTAAAGAAAATCAACCTGATATAATTTACAAGTCTACTAGCAATATATATATATATATATATATATATATATATATATATATATATCATAGACCCCTTTACATAAGGACTGGAAACGAGCACTCTCGGAGTTTGAAACTTGGGTCCATTGCTTAAAAACAGTATCATGAAAGCAGTGGTCTCTCCGACAAAAATATGTACACAAACACAACTTTACATATAAATGCATGTAATTTCACACGCAATCGTCCATATCCCCGCCATATTGGCGACATAATGTCTCGCCAGAAAACGAACAGCCCAGGACGATGCCAGACGCCAGTCACCCACGAGACACGTTAGAGGCAACACATTTTTGTTCTGTTGTTCGTTATCTCTCAGCTTATTGTAAGTAATTTTCTTATAAATACTTACCAGTCACAAAAGGATCTGTGTTAACAACTTATTTAGCTGATACATATTAGAATTGAGCTGATGTCAACGGGTTGCTTTGATAATTATGTACTGATAACCATTTTACAACTATTCTTGTGTTTTTGCTTTACAGGAACAATGCCGAAAAGATGTGCTGCATTCAATTGTCGTGGAAACTACAGGGGAGAGCCATACAGTCCTATGGTGTGTTTCCCGAATGAAGAACAAGAACGACATGCATGGATTAGTGCTATGCCAAATAGCCCAGAAAGTTTGAGAGACAGGTCGAAACTATGGATTTGTGCATCACACTTCGACTGCGATTGGGTCACAGTTCGGGGAGGAAAACGACCAGCTGGGCCTCCTACAGTTTTTAAAGGTGTACCCAAGTCTTGCCTCAAACAACTTACGTCAGCTCCTAGGTTAACTAAAACAGTGACAAGTGAAGCAAGACTTAAAAAACAAACTGAATTTGAAAATGAAAAAGACAAAATGCATAGTTATGACAAATTTGCAGGAGAGATTGGAAAACACTTCCCTGAGTTTTATATAATGCAAAATGGTAGAGAACTGACAATGTTTAAGACAGATGGTAATGGTAGAGCAGTTGATAAGTTTCTTCATTTTAAAGAGGTACAGTCTCCTTTTGGTTTTCTGCAGCTGGTAGTAGCAGAGAAAAGTGGCTTGGAGATACCAAAAAGTAAACTAAATCTTCAAAAAAATAGCTTGGTAAGTAAGTGGTCTCAAATTGAAGAATTAGTGAAAATTATGAACACTCATGAAGCGACTAATACTGACCGCTTAAAAAGAATAATTTCAGAACTTGACTCTATCACAGAATTTCATGAAATTGAAGGTTTTCAGTTCATTCAAGCACAGTTACAACTCCTTCTTATTCCTCCTAAAAATCGCCGATATACAAAGCATATGTTAATTCTTGCAGCAGAACTGTTTTGTATATCACCCGCAGCATATAGAATGCTTAGAAACTCCAAAGCAATTAGTCTTCCTTGTGAGAAACAGATTCGCCAATTGTTATCTCGCACTTATGCTGACAAGTGTCTCCCAATCCTTTTTGATCAGTTGAAGCCACAACAGCGGTTAGTTAACATTTTGTTTGATGAAGTCAAGCTTAAGCAGGCCCTTAGATTTACAGGAGAGCATAATTATAGTAGGCTACAAATGCAACAAACGGACCAGAAAATCTAGCAACATCTGCTCTTGCTATTGAAGTTGTTTGTCACTATGGAGGACCACGGTACATCATACGAATTCATCCTGTATCAAAACTGAATGCTATTCAACTGAAGGAAATATTACTTGAGGCTGTATATGTTGTTAAAGCTAGTGGTGGCCATCCTGTATCGTTCGTCTGTGACAACTGTCCACTGAATCAAGCTGTTTACAGAATGCTTGGGGGTCCTGGAAAAGTAACACTAGCACCAGATGGCATAAATGTTTTCCTTGTCTATGATTATGTTCACATCCTCAAGAATATGAGAAACAACTGGATCACAGAGAAATGTCAAGAATTACATTTTAGCAAGGACGGTACAGAATATTTGGCGTGTTGGAGTGATGTTAAAGCTCTTTACAATGAAGATCAGAAGACACCACTTCGTCTGACAAAACTCACACGCTCATCAGTATTTCCTAAACCATTGCAACGTCAGAGTGTGCCCTTAGTTTGCCAAGTGTTCAATGAGAAAACGATTGCTGCATTTGAAGGTCTTAAAGGAACTGTTAAATTTCAGGATGGAACAGTGATATACATAACACTGGTAACCAATTGGTTTAAAATGATGAATGTTAAAAGCAAGTACAGCGCAGTTCATTTACGAGACCAATATCGTGAACCTTGGACATTAAACTGTACAAACTTCAAAGCTCTGCAGGAAATGTGTACAGTTGTATCCAGCTGTCGGTGGACTGGTGGGCATGGCAGAGAGAAGAAACTAACACAGTCAACAGCAGATGCCTTTGTCATCACAACAAGGTATAACATAGAAGCAGCACAATATCTTTTTGAAACCCATGATTTTGCTTACATCCTACCTGCTGTTTTTTCACAAGATCCCCTAGAAAAGTTTTTTGGTCAAGCAAGACAATGTAGTGGAGGAAATTTTTACATTGACATTGGGGATGTTCAAGCAGCATCCAAAGTACAACAGTTGCATCAGCTGTTGAAACGTGACATCGTTCCTGACCGAGCCAAAGAAGTAAGCTGTGAATTTTGTACAGCAGCAATAGATGATGGTGATTTACAACTTCTGGAGGAGCTGACATTACAAGACACTCAACTACTTCTAGATTCAGATGATACTTTAAAACATAAAATTGTCTACATTGGGGGATTTTTAGCTCATAAACATGGACAACAGGAAGTAGATTCTGGGGAATGCTTGTCATCAGAGTTTTTTACTGCGCTGCTCAATCGAGGTGGGCTGAGTATGCCTACACTGGCTACTGTCTTCTTTGTACATAGTGGCATCACCCTTCAAATGTCTCTTCAAGACTCGAAAAAGTGTTGTCGCAATTACTTGAAACAATGCTTGTCTTATGTAGATGCTCCTTTAGCTAGCCATTCAGGAGCATGCCAGACATTGTGTAATGTGTTGTTTAAGGCCTTTGTATTTAATACAAGCGATCGGGAGTGTACACTAGGCTGCTTAAGGCGACAAGAGAAACTTTCTAATGTTTAAGTTAATTATTGTGTTATGTGACTTTTGATATATGTAAAATTATGTGTAAAGTAATATTTTGCAAAGGTTTTACTTTAATTTCTTCTAATATTTAATTAATGTAAGTCATGGTATGATGCTTTGCTTGTATAATACATGTTCTTATAAACTATCTCATTATAACTGTATATTTTCCTATTATGTTCAATCACGAGAGAGATTTATGAGTCAATCAACCAAAAACAAATGTTTTATTTTCCTTTACTTGGTTGCTCTAGTTAATAAGATGTTGTAGAGTAAAAACAAAAAGTCCCATATCCAGTAAAACTAAAATAAGACCTCAGTTTGTGGGCCTGACAATGGACCCAAGTTCCGGGACCCGAGTATGGCCGACGCCAGTCCTTATGTAGAGGAGTCTATGATATATATATCTATATATATATATATATATATATATATATATATATATATATATATATATATATATATATATATATATACAGTATATATATATATATATATATTGTTGAGCAAGAACCTGAACACACTACGACACCACCAGCATCCCCGACGTTCCCTGCAGTGCAAGCCCGACATGACCCATCTACTGTACATGGTTCTCCAGTTACTCCCCCTCCAAGCTGCCGTCGAAACAGGTATTCTGGACCCAGAAATCCTGATCCACATTCCCTGTATCCCCAGTGGAAACGCTGATGAACTACGCTTGGGCCTGGCTCTTATGATATAAAAAAGAAGCTCCCATTACCCCAGCACCTGTCCAACTCATGTCCCTGCAATTGCAAGCCCCAGCTCCTTCCCAGACCAATGCACACCCACACCATATGAATCAAACCAAGGGGCGAAACAGTAAAAAGAGGAAAACAAGCAGGTGATTGGGCAGGCCGAATTGCCTGACCTTTCACAGTACCTGTCCGGGGAAAACCCGGATTCAGGATCAAAGGACAGTTTCTGACAATAACCAAGCAACCTGATTGGTCGACCAGCAACATCTCTAGCATGACCTGATCCTGGCCTAGCATATATAAGGACCGAAGATACACCAGCTGAGACCCTCCAGAAGATCGTGGGGTCTCTTCCATAGGAGTATGGAGAGGCTGAGGCAGGTGGAGGAGCTTTGAAGATGGCTGGGTGATGCTGATATTGGGGACTTCGGCATCTCCACCGGGGTCCCACACAGAATATCGTGTGCCCTCCTTTTGCCTGAGCCCCCGGAACACCATCAGCTGACCTCACCTTCAACAGAGTACCTCTTCCTTCACCTCAGTGGCAGTCCATCGCCAGTCGAGCAGAACACCGCCTCCAGAAAACACCAGAACATCAACCAGCCAAGCAAAACACTGCTAACTGTCACCACCACACACCATAACCTGGGACACGGCAGAACAACAACAACAAGTACCTGGGACATGGCAGAACACCTGGGGGATCCTCACACACATCATGGACCCCCCTGAACACCGCCAGAATCCCTGAATACCACCATCATCATCTATCAACATCAACAAGTTCCTGACCAAACATCGCCAGGAACACATGAACCAAAATGATTTGACAAAAAACAAACAAATGAATAAATAAACATAAAAAATAAACATCCCTTAAACAACAGCAAGGTGGACGGCCCACTAACTTTTCTCTTCCACTGTATTTCATCTTTCCTACTTTCTCTTCCCCCCACCCACTCTGTGGTGCCTCTCTTCACCCCCCTACCTTAAAAAAAAAAAAAAAAAAAAAAAAAAATCAGCAAACAGATCACACTCCAGTCCACTCCACTCCAGCATGCCTGCCGAGACCTCCAGCACCACAACCACCCTTACTGGCCACGTTAAGTGGTTTAACACCAAGAAGGGGTATGGTTTTATCACTCATCACTCACAATGGAGGGGACATCTTTGTCCACTCAACAGGCATTGAAAAGCCCAACCCTCGTCATCCTGTGCCCTCTTTTTCCAACAATGAGAGGGTGTCCTTCAGGACTAAAAAGACGAAAAGAGGAGAGGAGGCCACCAACGTTATGGGCCCTGAAGGAGAAGTCCTGAAGGGCTCTAGACATGGAAGAATCAGGAGGGAGGAACACCATGCCACAGCAGTCATCAATGATAACCGCCTGGAGCTAATCCAGGTGGTTGTCACAACTGCTACGGCCCTTTGCTAAGGGAACCATCATCTCCTGCAAGAGTACCTACCATCACTCCTGAAGGCAAACAACCTCCCAACCATTACCATCCCACCTCTTCCAACACCATCTCCATCATCTAGCCTCATTCCATCTCAGGCTGTGAGACAGAGATGTCACCCGAGGAGGCGTCTGGTTCTCCAGAAGTCTCTCTCGAAGTCCACCCCACCACCTCCTCATTCTGCAGGCTCTGATTCTCCACCACCAGTCAACTCTGCAGGACCAGCCTCAACCTCCACTCCATCACCAGCCATCATTGATCATCCGGTGGCAGCCTCCACGTCGTCTGAATACTCCGAGTCCACCATAGGAGAAGACGTCGACGTGGAGGGGATGGAGGAAGGAGAAGAAGACATTGACCTGGGAATGACTGCCAGCGAGCTAGAGGAGACCATCGGCGACATGATTATGGAACTCAAGAAGAATGCAACAGCAGGAAGACGTACACCTGAAGCGACCCAGAAAAAACTAACAAAATTGCTGCACTTATCATCACTCCAAAATAAATAAACAATGAAGCATCTCGGTTGAGCCCGAGAACTTTTCATCTCCTACTTTACTTCGCATTTCTCCACTTTATCTTCCTCTCTCCAAACTCTTCTACATTCCAACTTTACTCCAGCCATCAATCAACCAATCAGCAGACAGAATACGACATGCTCTTTATGAGCTCTCACCCTCAACTCTCCATGAGTCTCCTCCCTCAGTTCTCCTTAAGTTACCACTCTGAGCTCTCCACAAAACTACCTGCCTCTACCCCCTATGTAGTCTGACCCTGTGGACGTCCTCCCCTGCCCCCATCAACCTGAAGGTGACGATTCAGATGCCCTCTCCAAGTGTGGAGAACTGCAAGAGCTAAACACGCTGATTTCCAACGGTGCCAACGACTACTTTAATCAGCTAAGTGATCAGCGGATGTTCCCTATTGTTTTTGATAAATGATGGAAGTTTATATCAATCTAACCAGTGTATCTTATCACAGTCCCTTAGTGTTCAGCCAATTTTATATACCATCTCTCTCTGAGTGTTCCTCAATTGTAAGAAGAAATCTAGTGCTAACGGTAAATTGCCGTAATTAAGTCCCACTTTAATCCCTTGACCGCACGACTGTAACCTTCCCCGTTTTCCAATTCATAGTGTTCCTAGTAGAGTCGGATCGATTGCATTAACTCCGGATGTAGGGGACGACGTACTAAGTGTGTATTCACCATGTGTGTATTCATCAAGTGTGTATTCAGTGTAATAAGAGAAACACTCCATACACATTTGTAGAAGACATTTAGATGAGTACAACCATCCATTTGTTAATATTTAGAGTTCCTTGATTTGGTAATAATAATAATAATAATAGTTCTTAAAGCTAGTGCATGCTAAGCTAGCTAAGGATAGCTCAATAAGGCCGATTAGGCGTATTTCCATTGGGGTCCTGTACTACTACCCCATCCCTTTGCTCATGAGGGATGGTAACGACTCAGTGCTTGTGAAAAATCTTTAATGCGCCGAGCGTGGGCGCGAACCCGGGCCTTCTGGGTGGAAGTCCGAGACGCTAGTCACTACACCAAGCGAGCCGCTTGGTGAACATAAATTTTACAGTTTAAGTAGTGCCACGTGTGTATTCATCGAGGGTGTATTTCGTGTAATTAGAGAAGCGTTACAAATGCATTTGTGTAGTTATTAAGAAGGATAGAGCCATGTCCTCAATATCCTTAAGTGTTCATTAATTTTATACTAATAGTATATGATTGACTCTCCAGTGTGCATGCCTGTGAAGGAGATTGCTTGTTAACTTGTTCAAGTAGTTCAGTGTCCCCAACCCTTGTTATAATTGATTTAGGCTCTCTAGTGTTCATGTCAATGACGAGACCTAGTGCCATGTAATCAATGTGTCATATAAGATCGTAATCTTGGTGACTTTGTTTCAACTCCAGTTTTCGTGTTAATGAGGAAGGCCTGCGCTTAGTCAGTGTGTCATAGCGATCGTGATGCAGTGCCTTCATACGACTCTTTAGTGCCTGTGTTAATTAATTAGAGGTGTAGTAATAAGTCTCTTTGTAACGACATCTCATAACCGTATTGAATTATTCAGGAAGTTAGCAATAGTTTCAGTCAGAGTGAACGTAAATTCCATAGAGGCAATTATATTTCCCCAAGTTATAAACATAGATTCCCCACGCTGCCTTTGAATAGTCAGTTAAAACCGGACACCACTGCTTCTCATGATGCCCCTACCCCCCTTATCCCCTTCTAAGCCTCTGCACCATTTCCTACCCTAATTTCGCTCGTTATCACCCACATGCGACCTTTTTGGCTAAACAATTTGGGTCACCACCTCCGTTCCCCAGGTGTACCCTGGCTCAAGGTTAAGAGATAACCTTGCCCTGGCTGACCTCTGTCCATTTGCACTCTCACTGTGACTGTCTGAGGAGCAAATAGTACTTCCTGTCCAACTGGTTTACTTCCTACGTATATGAACTGTCATTACCATTATTGTATTTATATTAAGTATTAATTGTATTGCTTATAATTAAAGATATAATTATTAGGATATATGTGATTTATGGTTGCTATTAAAATATTCTCCATTTGGTTGATTTATTGATATTGTGATCCCGAGTGACCTATTGATTCTTTTGTGTATACATTAAATCCATGTTTTGTTTATGCATATGAAGACAAAGGGCAAAGCTGCCTGTAACAAGTGTCCCCCGAAAGCTGAAAGAATGGTAAACATCCAAATCAAGGTACGTTAGTCAAAATGTCTGGACACACAGAGCTTGAACCAGTTTGACTATAATAGGATGAGGAAAAGACAGATTGAGGAAGAGAGTTCCAGAGGTTATTCATTGAGTAGACGAAAGACTGGGAAAACTCGTTCACTCTTGGGTTACAGAGATGGACATGTGAAATGTGCATCCTTTGTTTATATCACCCAGTTGAGCATGTCTAATGCATAACTGCCTTATAATACAGGCACAATATATATATATATATATAATTATATATATATCTATATATATATATATATACCCCTGGGGGTAAGGGAATATAATATGCCCCACGTGCCTCCTGCGTAGTACCATAAAAGGCGACTAAAGAGATTGGGTCGGTGGGCTTGCGACTCCCCACTCGTGAAAAATACTTACTGCAGTGATGAACGAACGAACGGCCTCGGATGTGGACGAACCTAATGTTGATGAACCCTGACCTACCATGGACAGTCTTAGAATAGCGACTTGGAGTGTGAGAGGCGTGAATGATGACACAGAAGAGAGAGAGGTCCTGGAAGTATTAGTGAATGCCAAGCTGGATGCATGTGGAATGACTGAGACCAAATGGAGGGGTACAGAATATGTGAGAGAGTGGGAATGTGGAATGGGTGTGTGTGCTGGTGTGAGAAAGGGAGCAGCGTTGAGAAGGTACGTATTTGTTTGAAAGTAACAAATGGAAGGAGTGTGTAAGAGACTATGGGTCTATGGGTTTGTGAGAGTGAGAATGAAAGTAGGAATACAAATGTGGGTGGTTGTGTGTGTGTATGCTCCGACAGAGGATAAAACTGTAAGAGAGAAAGAAAAGTTCTGGGTGAATGTGGAGGCGTGCCTGGATAAGTTTGGCAAGGCGAAAGAATATTTCTGATTGGGGATATGATTGGGAAGGTGGGTGATAAGAAAGTTGATGGAGTGGTCGAAAGGTGGGGTATACTGTCAGAGGTGAATGGGAATGGTACTGCACTTGTGGACGTATGTGTGGGGAGGAGGCTGTGGATAGCCAACACCTTCTTCCGACACAGAATGATATACAGGTACACATGGAAAGTGGTGTGGAGGAAGAAGGATGAGACGGTGGTGGAACGAAAGGCACTGATTGATTATATATATATGTGTGGATGAACGAATGTCTGACCATTATGTAGTAGTAGGTAAAATTAGGATACAAAAGAAGTGGGTGAGGAGAGCTGGAGGGAGGCGAGAGGAAGGTGGAATGGCGAGGAGGGTGGAGAGGTTACAGGAAGAGGAAATCAAGGAAGAATTCAGGAGAGCAGTAGGAGGACGACTAGGTAGGTTTGACCTGGAAGGTATGGAGGAAGTGGAGGAGATGAGTGTTTAAGTGTTTAAGGAAGAGATCTGTGCAGCATGTGAAGAGGTGTGTGGAGTAAGGAGAAGAGGGAGGTGAGTGAAGGGTACAGCATGGTGGACAGAAGAGGTAAAAATAGCTGTGGAAGACAAGAAGAAAGCGTATAGAGAATGGTTGGTAGTAGAGGGAATGAAGATTTGGAGAGACAGAAAAGAGCGAGGTACTTGGAGAAAAAGAGAGTGGTGAAGAGAGTAGTGAAGGAAAGTAAAAGAAGAGTAGATAAGGAATTTGGAAGGAATCTGAGTGTAAAATGGAGGGAGTGTAAGGAACTGTTCTGGAAAGAAGTCAAGAAAGTTAAAGAAGGTAGCAAGGGAATCAGTGAGGGTGTGAAGGATAAGAATGGGCGAGTGCTAGCCAAGAAGCAAGAGAGAGTCGAAAGATGGAGGGAGTACTTCAATAAATTGCTAAATGTAAGGAATGAAGTGCCAGCAAACATAGTTGGATGGGGTATGGGAGGGAGAAGAAGAGAAGTAGTGGAGGAGGAGGTGGGGATCAGGAGGTCAGAAGTGTATGAAGCCATGAAAAGAGTGAAGTTGGGGAAAGCACCAGGAATAGATGGAGTGTGTGGGGAAATGATGAGGTATGGTGGTGAGATAGTGATCGAATGGGTATGGAAAATGTGCAAACTAGCATGGGAGAAGGGTAGTGCACCTGATGACTGGAAGACAGGCATAAAGGGGAAAGAGGAGTGTGTGGTAACCACCGAGGAATATGTCTTCTAAGCGTAGTAGGGAAGGTTTATAGTAGGGTAGTGATTGAGAGAGTGAGACTGAGAACGGAGAAATGGATAGGTGATGAGCAGGGCGGTTTTAGGAAGGAATAAGGATGTGTAGATCAGATTTTTACCCTGAAATGTGTTGTGGAGAAATATCTGGAGAAGCAACAAAAGTTGTATGTTGCTTTTACGGACTTGGAGAAGGCCTATGACAGAGTGGATAGAGAAGGTATGTGGAAAGTACTTAGAATATACGGTGTAGATGGCAAGTTGCTGAAAGCAGTGAAGAGCATTTATGAGTGTGCAAAGGCGGCAGTACGTGTGGAGAATGAGCAGAGCGAGTTCTTGATCTGAATGTTGGGTTGAAAAAGGGGTGTGTGATGTCCCCGTGGTTGTTTACTGTATATATGGATGGAGCCATGAAAGAATTACAAGAAAGAGTAGTGGATGTTGGTGTATCGCTGATAAGGGAGGGAAATGAGTGGAAACTATCCATACTGCTGTTTGCTGATGATACAGTTCTGATGAGCGATAATGAATGGGAGTTGCAGGGTCTGGTAAACATGTTTGGAACAGTGTGCGAAAAACGGAATCTGAAGGTAAATGCAGGGAAGAGCAAAGTTATGGTCTTCGAAAAGGATCAAGCCACAGAGTGTGAGGTGAAGTTGAATGGTCAGGCTATGCAAATTGTCAGCTCATTTAAGTATCTGGGCAGTGTGCTGAGTAAAGATGGGAGTATGGATGAAGAAGTTTGGGAGAGGGTGCAATAGGGGAAGAGGGTTGTAGGAGTGCTGAAAGCAGTAACAAGAAATAGGGTGGTCAGCATAGAAGTAAAGAAGTCGTTGCATGGCAGTGTTGGAATCCCGACACTGACTTACGGAAGCGAAGCATGGACGTTGGTGGAGAAACTCGGACCAAGAGTGAGAGGGGTGGAAATGAGTTACTTGAGAAGTGCGTGCGGAGTTACATGGAGGGATAGACAGACAAATGAGTAAGTAAGAAGGAGGTGTGGTGTGGAGGTAGATGTGCTGGAAAGTATGAAAAGGAACACCTTGAGATGGTTCGACCATGTGGAACATATGGGAAGCGAGAGAATGATTAAGAGGGTATACGAGAGCGAGGTGGAAGGACAGAGAGGGAGAGGTAAACCGAAAGAAAGGTAGAAGGATGGAGTTAAGAAGTATATGGATGAAGGTGGTGCTGGTTGGGAGGAGGGGCATCGACTGACTGGGGACAGAGGTGCATGGGGGCGTTTCGTTCGTGGCCACCCCTTCGGGGATCACGGCGCCAGGCATTATATGAAGAAAGCTAGATGAAGAAAGCTACAGATGAGTTTATTATGCCTCTTGTAAGTATTTATACCATACTCCGTCATACACTACTCAGTTTTATATCCATTTCTTTCATTTAGAGGACATAAAGGGATAAACATGGCTAAACACATAAAACTGCCATGCAAAAAGGAGGGGATTTGTATGTTTTTTGTCAGTTTTAACCCATTTTCCATGTAAAGAAACTGAATAACAATAACGGTAAATGCTATATGATGGTGCATGGTATCAATATATACTTCATGAAAACACCAAATCATCCTCTGTAGCTATTTTCTTCTTTCCGTGAGAATGAGTTTAAAATAAAGATTTGTTGGTTTCATATAATATTCAACTCAATGCCAAAATAATATGAAGAACGATATAGTGAGTTTTTAAAAGTCAGTTTGAAGTATTGATACCATGCTTCATAATACACTTCTTAGTTATTTTTCCTATCCTCATCGTATTGAAGACAAACTGGTTGAATAAGTACAACAAATGTAAAAAAGCCGGCTTTAAGGGCCCATAACTGCTAAATAATGCCCCCAAAAGCCTATGTGTATATAACAGTTTGTACTTAGAATTACTTGATCTTTCATCTCTGGAAGTATCTGAAAACATTCGCAGAACACCCTATAAATACTGTATATATATATACAGTATATACAGTATATATATATATATATATATATATATATATATATATATATATATATATATATATATATATATATATATATATACAGTATATAATTATATAATTAGATGTACTTTCTACCATCTCTGGGCTTAATACTAATAAGGCGTACGGTCCGGACGGTGTTCCTCCTGTTGTTCTCAAAAACTGTGCTTCCGTGCTGACTCTCTGCCTAGGCAAACTCTTTCGTCTCTGTCTATCCTCTAACGTCTTCCCTTCATGCTGGAAGTTTGCTCACATTCAACCTTTCCCAAAGAAGGGTGACCGCTCTCAACCCTCCAACTATCGTCCAATTGCTCTCATTTCATGTCTTTCTAAAGTTTTTGAAACTATTCATGCTTCCAAATTTCTTAAGCATTTCTCTTCTCATAATCTGCTCTCAGATCGCCAGTATGGCTTCCTTAAGGGTCGCTCTACTGGTGATCTTCTTTCATATCTTACTAACTCATGGTCATCCTCCTTTCGGGACTTCGGTGATACTTTTTCTATTGCACTAGACATATCGAAAGCATTCGATAGAGTCTGGCACAAATTTTTAATTTGTAAACTAATCTCCTTCGGTTTCTATCCCTCCATCTGTGCCTTTGTGTCTAATTTCCTTTCCGGCCGTTCCATAGCCGCGGTTGTGGACGGCCATTGTTCACTTCCTCACCCTATAAACTCCGGTGTTCCTCAGGGCTCTGTCTTATCTCCTATTCTCTTTCTAATTTTTATAAATGATCTCCTCAACTGTACCTCAATTCCCATCCATTCATACGCAGACGACTCAACCATACAATACTCCATTAGTTTTTCAGAACGCCCCAGCCAGCAATCCCTCAACGACAAACGTAATGAAGCCATAGAACTCTTAATTTCTGATCTAAATACTGTCTCCAATTGGGGCAGAGAAAACCTTGTTACCTTTCATGCTTCCAAAACCCAATTTCTCCATCTATCTACCCGTAAGGAACTCTCAGCGGACTATCCCTTATCCTTCAACAATACAAAAATCAATTCTTCATCTTCTCTCAATATTCTTGGTGTCTCTTTTTCTTCTGCTCTCAGTTGGAAGGACCATATTACCAGTCTTGCTAAGGCAGCCTCCCAGAAGCTGGGTGTGCTCAACCGCCTTAGGTGGTTCTTTTGCCCAGCACAGCTTCTTGCTCTGTACAGGGGCATAGTGCGTCCTTGTATTGAGTATTGTTCACATGTGTGGGGAGGTTCCTCTCACACTGCTCTCCTAGACAAAGTTGAAAGGAAGGCCTTTCGTATCATTAACACCCGTCCACTCACCAACTCTCTGCAATATCGCTCTCTCTGCCGCAATGTTGCATCTCTCTCGCTATTCTATCGCTACTATAATAATCAGTGTTCCTCAGAGCTTTCCCAGTGTATACCACCTCCTTTACGTAGGGCACGTGGTACCCGTCTTGCAACTCAATCCCACCCCTACTCTGTGCAACTCTTCAACCCGAGAGTGAAACGTTACTCTCAGTCTTTCTTCTACTCAACAGCTGAGCTCTGGAACTCTCTCCCAGAATCAGTCTTTCCCTCTTCCTATGACCTAAATTGCTTCAAGCTCCGTGTGTCCAGGCATTTTGGCTCGAACGTCCCTTGATTTTGGCCCTGTCACTCTTTCAACTATGGGGGAGGCACTCGCTATAGGCAGTTCTGCCTTTTGCCTCCCTCAATCAATAGAAAAAAAAAAATAATAAATAAATATATATATATATATATATACCGGGGTATATATATATATATATATATATATATATATATATATATATATATATATACATATATATATATATATATATATATATATATATATATATATATATATATATACTGTATATATATTTACTGTATATATACGGTATATATACAGTATATATAATTCAGAGATTTCTCGAACACCCACCATGCACACCCGGGCTTGCATCCTCCTTTCGGGCGAAGAGAGAGAGATTGCAGAGAGTTGGTGAGGGGACGGTAGTTAATGATACGAAAGGCTTTCCTTTCTACTTTGTCGAGGAGTGCGGTGTGAGAGGATCCTCCTCACCCATGTGAACAATACTCAATACAAGGACACACTGTGCCCCTGTACAGAGTAAGAAACTGTGCAGGGGAAAAGAACCCCCTAAGGCGGTTGAGCACACCCAGCTTCTGGGAGGCTGCCTTAGCAAGACTGGTAATATGGTCCTTCCAAGTGAGAGCAGAAGAAAAAGAGATACCGAGAATATTGAGAGTAGATGAGGGATTGATTTTTGTATTGTTGAATAAGGGATAGTCCTCTGGGAGTTCCATACGGGTAGTAAGATGAAGAAATTGGGTTTTGGAAGCATTAAAGGCAACAAGGTTTTCTCTGCCCCAATTGGAAATAGTAGTTAGATCAGAAGATAAGAGTTGTATGGCTTCATTACGTTTGTCTTTGAGGGATTGCTGGCTGGGGCGTTCAGGAAAACTAATTGAGTAGTGTAAGGTAGAGTCGTCTGGCGTATGAATGGATGGGACTGGAGGTACAGTTGAGGAGATCATTTATGAAAATTAGAAAGAGAATGGGAGATAGGACAGAGCCCTGAGGAACACCGAAGTTGATAGGATGAGGAAGTGAACGATGGCCGTCCACAACCACAGCTATGGAACGGCCGTAAAGGAAATTGGAGATGAATGGAGAGATAGAAACCAAAGGAGGGTAGTTTAGATATTAAAGATTTGTGCCAGACTCTATCGAAGGCCTTCGATATGTCTAGTGCAATAGAAAAGGTCTCACCGAAGTCCCGAAAGTTGGATGACCAAGAGTTTGTAAGATATAAAAGAAGATCACCAGTAGAGCGACCCTTAAGGAAACTATACTGGCGATCTGAGAGCAGATTATGAGAAGAGAAATGCTTAAGAAATTTGGAAGCAAGAATAGTTTCAAAAACTTTAGAGATACAAGAGATGAGAGCAATTGGACGATAGTTGGAGGGTTGAGAGCGGTCACCCTTCTTTGGGACAGGTTGAATGAGAGCAAACTTCCAGCAAGAAGGAAAGACGTTAGAGGAGAGACAGAGACGAAAGAGTTTGCCTAGGCAGGGGGTCAGCACAGAAGCACAGTTTTTAAGTACAACAGGAAGAACACCGTCCGGACCGTACGCCTTCTTAGTATTAAGCCCAGAAAGGGTAGAAAGTACATCTTTAGAAGAGACTAGGATATTAGGCATAAGTAGGAGAGAGGGGGGTGGAGTGGGAGGAATAGCACCGGAATCATCCAAGGTAGAGTTTCTGGCAAAAGTTTGAGCAAAGAGTTCAGCTTTGTCAGAGGAAGAAGTGATGGTTGTGCCATCAGAGTGGAAAATGGGAGGGAAAGACGAGGAAGAAAAGTTGTTGGAGAGGTTTTTGGCTAGATGCCAGAAAGCTTGGGAAGAGCTAGAGTTGGATAATTCAGTGCATTTATTATTGATGAAAGAGTTGCTTGGCAAGTCGAAGAACAGATTTGGCTTGATTCTGGGCAGAAACATAGGAAGAATGAGATTCTTGAGTTTTAAGGAGTCGGTACCGTTTGAATGCTTCCTCCTTGTTGTTGACAGCAGTAGAACAAGCGTGAGTAAACCAAGATTTGTTTGCATTAGACTGAGAGAAAAAAAATGGAATGTACGCTTCCATGCCCGAGAGGATTACCTCGGTAATGCGTTCAGCACTCTCCGAGGGTCTTCGGCCACGGAAGCAGAAGTCATTCCATGGGAAATCAAAGAAGTACTGCCGGAGAGCCTCCGAGTCGGCAGCGCCAAAGTGCCACATGCGCCGCCGCTGGGAGAATCAAATGGCCGTACTGAAGAGATAGGACAGGTGACAGAGATAAGTTTATGGTCGGAGGAGCCCAAAGGAGAGAAAAGATTGACAGTGTAAGAAGAAGGGTTAGAAGTCAGAAATAAGTCAAGAATGTTGGGCCGATCTCCGAAGCGATCCTGGATACGGGTGGATTGCTGGACCAGCTGCTCTAGGTCATTTATGATAGAAAAGACGTAGGCTTGTTCACCAGGTTGGTCAGTAGAGTGAGAGGAGAGCCATTGGCGGTGGTGAACGTTGAAATCTCCTAAGATGGAGATTTCAGAGAAGGGAGAGATAGATAGAATGTGTTCCACTTTAGAGTTTAGATAGTCGAAGAAATTGGGAAAGTCGGTAGAGTTAGGGGAAAGATAGACAGCACAGAAATATTTAGTATGAGAATGACAGGATAGTTTGAGCCATAAAGTTGAGAATTCAGAGGAGTCGAAATCGGGAGCACGAGAGCAAGTGAGTTTGTTGTGCACGTATGCACAACATCCGCCTTTGCCTTTGAAACTAGGATAGAGAAAGCAGGAGGATACAGAGAAGGGGTTGCTTGAAATTGTCTCAGATACCTGGGTTTCGGTGAGGAAAAGAAGATCAGGTTTGGAGGAGGAGAGATGGTGTTCGACAGAGTGAAAATTAGAGGAAAGGCCGCGAATATTGCAAAAGTTTATAGTAAGAGTGACAGGCCGTGGTCCAGAGCATTTAGAGGGGTCGTCAGGGGAAGGTCGGGCATGTTTTATGCCCCCCCCCCCCCCCCCCTGGGGACTCCGGGCTGGGCCTGTGTTCATAATTTTGTTTTTAAATTTTGAAGGAGGAAGTGTGGTGTGCATGTTAAGTGTAGTGAAGTAGATAGGAGGAGGAGGTGTTTGTGAGAGCATGCTGGACTACTCTCAGTGTAAGTGAGGCACAAAGGGAATCAGTAAGAGAGGCCAAGCAAATGAAACAGGAGTTCCAGCGATTCCTTATCAAATGCTTACAGCCTCACCTGGGTATAGCCCTGTTCGATTGGTGCCTACAATCTACCCCCATTCCCCCTATTAGTCGCCTTGTCGGACTCGCAGTAGGACGCGTGGGGCATATTCTTTTTTTCCTCTACCATAAGATGGAGGCCCCCTTACCCCCAGGGGGGTGTATGTATGTATGTATGTATGTATGTATGTATGTATGTGTATGGATCAATGTGTACAAGCCTTATCCCGGAATATCTGAACAATACTTGGGAGAACAACAATGATACACTGACGAATTATTCTGAACAATTAACAGTCCCATAGAGAACATTAACTTTTTATTTATTCATTCGAAGTTCACAATCTCGTTTACATAATAAGGTCTATTACAAAAACATATGCCCTCGAATCAAAATGTAAATATAATTGTGTGGGTATATCTGAGTGTCTGTGCATCTATGTAATAGGTGTATTCCCACTCAAGATACAATTATGGATTCATTTTTTGTTTCCTTGCAATTATATGACTATTGTATTCAGATTAGGAAGTGTATATGGAGGTCAGAGGGTTAATTGAGATACTCTTTACCCTTCTAGTTCCACAGATCATTCCTAAGCTGGATAAAATCGTTTAAAGGTAGTCAGAATATATTGTCAAAATGCGTCCTAATCTTCAAAGGGTTAAGTAGAAGTAACTATTAAATTAACACTGTCACTATTATGATAGTTTGTTTCCTCTAATTCGAGTTATCATCTGTCGATTTCAGGAGAGATTTCCACTTGAAGGATTTTATTCTAAACCACTTTCTCCGTCATGTTTAGCACCATTCCTTTTAAAATTTTAAGACGTTGGCCCCATTTCGAACGTTCCCTTAAATACAGCTTAGACAGGGCCTTTTGAAATAACCATGCCTCACATACACATAGCCACAACAATAACACACAACACGTGTTTCGGTAATGGTTCCGGTACACTGACTTTTAATTTGAACCATAGTTTGAACTTATAACTCGTGTTATATAAGTTTATTATGAAATATTATGAAGAATTAATTAGGTAAGTATACATAACCTACTGTTATGTATATAGTACTTATGATTAAATTATCGTATTTCGGCGATTTTGGTCACTCGGAAAATCAGCTGATGAATCTCGGCGCTCCAAATTAACTTGCATTGAAATTATATTCTTTGTACACAAGACCACCCATGGTTTTGGAGGGTTTATTTAAGGCTTAAAAATGTTTCTTTATACGCCGGTATATACGGTATACTCAGTTTCATTTCATCTGACGGTATTGAATCCCTAATTTCTCGATACTAAATGGAACAATATGAAACCATGTCTCTGCATCATATTAAGTTCAAGTTTATATAAATAGCACCACGTTTCACTACAAAATCTTCAAAATAACTGAGAAATCCTGATGGGAACTTTGCATTTTTTTACCGTCAGTTGAAAAGAAACAGAGTATAGTGAGAGACACATCAACAGTCACATAAAAACCCACCTATCGCCTCAGTTTGCCACATATCGCATGTCATTCGTATGGCATTGGCAATAATTCGTCGACACATTCGCTGCATTCGCACTACTGTCGCCCTATTCGCTCAAAAAGCAGCGTTGCCAATAATTGGAATTTGCAAATTGGTGAATCAGGGCGAATCAGACGACAATGGTACGAATTGTGCGACTCTCGTGCGAGCCAAGACGAATGTCGTGAGACAAATTCGCCAAAATGTTCAGTTCGCCGCCGGATTTTAAACATGCTCAAAATTAACCCTCTTACGTTTTTGACGCAATTTTGAGCCTATTAGGGATACTTTAAAGCCTTTGTTACTATCAGGGGTATTTAGATACCTTTAGTTTAGTTACTTCAACCTCTGCAGTTGTCTTTGAGTTAGCTGTGGGCAGAAAACTAAATTTGGAGAGGTAATTATAAGAGTGAGAGAACTCTATTTATTATTGCTAATCTGGCAACCTCTGTGTCATAAAAACGTGAAAGAGCTAACGGCGAATCTGGTGAATTTGGGCGAACAGGGGCGAAGCTACGACGAATGATGTGCGCTTTCCGCGACATTTGGAGAATACTAGAGAGAATATGGGGAACTTTGGAACATAGACAAAAATGCACAGTCGCAGGCCGTTCGCCATCAAAAATTCGCGCAGTGGGATACCCGCTTTACCCCCAGGGTAATTACTGTTTGTAATATTTTACTTTCATAAATAAGCCAGTGTGTTTATCTTATCCTTAGAAATCTGTAAAAGTAAATTAATATTTATATAATAATATGTAATGCATTCCTGTAATTGAATAGTTATATAATAATAATTTCTGTGGTTGTAAGAAACTAATATTTTTAAGTACACCCAGAAGTGAAAGTTCTTGGCTAGGGATTACCCCCTACTCCTACTACCCCAGAAGGTAGGAACAGGGTGGTGCCTGCCCCTTCCCCCTTATTACTCCTACCCCAGGCATTAGTGAAGGGGTGGTGCCTGTCCGTCTCCCCTTCCTACCCCGTCTCTCCCTTGAAGAGACCAAACTACAAACCCTTCTCTGACACCATCCTCAATGCCAGACAGGAGGAAACTTCCTTTTGCAAACTCTGTAGCTCCATGAACACAGAACAAACTATCCTTGCAACGAGGCTGAGGCTATGTCAGCAATTGGTATCCTATAAATATCTTAAGGGCCCATCACACATAGCCCGAATGCAGCCCGTTTCAGAATCGGCCTCATTCGGCCGAAAAAGGTGGCCGAACTGTGGCAAGACAGAATGCAAAATTAATGCAAAATGAACGTGCCACAGCGTACACTGAACGCTGCACAAATGCAGACTGACCTACACGATGCTTGGACGAACATTGCTCAAAATTTTGACATTTTAAAAATTTAGCGTGTTTTTGGCTGCGCGAATGCTAGACGAATACAAAGAACACTGCCTGATTGGCGGACAAACTCTGGTCGAATGCAACCCAAACGCACTACAAAAGGAGGGGAGTGGACCAAACACTTGACTTGTACAGTCACGGCGGTAAGTCGTAGACCAGGGGTATGCCAATTATACAAGATAAATTCCAATCAAGCTTATTTTACATTAAAATGTTTTAATGCAGGTAGGCCTATACAGTTGTTTATGATCTACAAATTCCGTTTACCATTTTGACATGTCAATGGATAGAAAATGTTATGGACATCGATAAAATAACCTCTAGGTTAGTTTGTTCCTATTCTCCCCCCTCCCCCCCTCTCTTTCTTTCTTTCTCTGTATAACAACTTTTAAGATAATATTATGGCACTGACGTATGCTAAACATGGTCAGAAAATGTGTCATGTGCGGTACATTACAAATTTGCATAAAAGGTAACCTTATTGTGTTTCGCCATTCACTTTTACTCGTCTTTATGATAGATAGATTATCCATAGATAAGAAGTTTAACCCTTTCAGTACAGTAGACGTCTTATCTATTTTATTGTAGCTATATTTAGACGATTGGAAGCTTAAAAGTTTAATTGAGATAATTTGTAGCCTTTTAATTACTAGATGTCGTTCCTAAGCTGAGTAACATCGTCTAATGGTAACTTGAATGCAATACAAATGACGTTATTCATACTAAAAGAGTTAAGACATAACTACAGCAGGAATTTTGCAAGAGACGTGGGTATTGATACTATTGAACATAACCCTCGTCTTCATCTTGATGCGTATTCCGTTATGTGGCTGAACATGGTCGATACATAACTAAAACTGCCTCTATAGTAATAACATTTAATGTATAATTTGGTATACCTACGATAAACAACGTCAAATTGCCACTCTCTCCAGGACTTAACATTACATAATTATATTTAGCTTATACACACTCTTTCTAAAAACATATAATGAAGTGAGTATGTGTGTCTAAACCACTTCTCTTACTTGGTGTTTTCTGCCAACTGACTGACGACCCAGTAGTGGGCGGGGCCTGACAGTTTAAAATACCCAGTTTCGCTGAGTTCTGACTGTGTTCTGATGAGAGACACGTGCGTGGTGTCTAGAAAGGGGTTCATCCCCTGGTTCACAATTTACCGCCGTAACTGTACCCATGTCACGCACCTGCATGAGCACATCCTCCCCCATCTATACCTACCTCGAGTCGGCCACCCCAACACAAAAATAAATAAACAAATAAATAAATAAATAATGAAAATGAAAATGGAAAAACATAAATAAATTAAATACAAGGAAAATATGAGGTTTGTGCCAGTTGTAAATATCTTCTGTATCTAATTATCTCCTGTATTAATGGACATACTAATTGGTTGTTTGATGTTTTGTTTAATTACTGTTTAGTTTCTAATGCCATGAAATTAAAAAGAATCATATCCTACCATTACAACCATATTTATTATGACAAACGAGTACAATATACATTTATACCCATCTTCTCTGAAGGCTGAACGAAGGTGTTGACAACTTATGTTTCAGAAAATTAAGTCTGTCATATATTTTCGCACACATATCGATCGCATGGACCTAACGACCTTTCTCTCTATCTGTCTATTTATCTCCTGTTTCTTTTATCTCCCTTATTAATGGACATAATTATATGTTGTTTGATGTTTTTGTAATCACTGTTTAGTTTCTAATGCCATGGAATTGAAAATTAAATTTTATTATGACCAAAGAGTACAATATAAATGTTTACCTCATCTCGTCTGTAGGCTGAACGTAAGGTTTTTGACAACTTATCGTTTCAGAAAAATAAGTCAGTTTCATATAGTTTGGCATACATATCGATCGCTTTCACTTATCAGTGAGTTCGGCTGAAATATTTAAGGGTTGGGGAATAAAATGTTTTACATTTTTGTATTGGCTTGTGTCATTTTGCTCATTATGTGTTAGTGGAATAATAATAAAGATGTATAGTTTAGCCCATCAAATCAGAAATTATTCACAGATTCCATAGAGACAAAATATCAAATGTAAGCGCTAAATAACGGAGATAGAAATAAATACAGTAAATAGAAATATAAGTAATAGAGAGAGAAAATAGATGACAGGAGAAATTATAATGAGAAATGTACACAAATCACTAGCGGTCTCTGTTTTCTAAAGGATCACCGAGGTTACTATGTTTATAGATACAACGAAATTGTAGTATTTGATGGATAACTGCTTTATGAATAAATTTATGGATGTGGACGAATGTGCCCAAATGAGACAGAATGCTACTCGACGTATCAGAATCCAGCTCGATCACAGATTGACCACTAAACACTCGGGCACCATTCTGGCAAATTTTAGTGCAGTGGTAACATTTTTACCCCTCCCCCGAACCAAAACCGACCAAACCAGAATGAGAGAGAACATTGCCAGAATATATCCGATCCGCTACGCGAATGCTGCCAGAACGCTGTTCGGGTAGCGTTCGGGCTCCGGTTCGGCTATGTGTGATGGGCCTTTTAAGGCCGCGTCATACAGAGGATGAACGTGGGGCGACAGACTCCCGAATCGGATGACTTGCATATTTTAACCGAATTCAGCCGAAAGTGTCCCGAAATTAGAAGAAGACGAACATCCCCCGACAATTCCCCGAACGAGTTCAGAATATAAACCGATAGTCAAGAACGACTTACAACAAAGAACCGAACAAGTTCCGAACATGAATCGAACTTAAACCGATGATACCCAGATCATGAGCCGATTATATCCCGAATCAGCCGACCTTTTTCAAATGAGTTACGATGATCAGCCCAACGTTCAACGATGATCAGTCTACAACCAACCGATATAGAAGAACTTAGTCCGAACACCAACCGAATAGGACGATCATCAGACAATCATCACAAATGTGGGAAGACCACCTGTACCTCCCCTATATAATAAATGGGTGGGCTCACACCCACACCAGTCGCAACTCAGTGCTCAATACGGCAACATGGGAAGCAGGATGAACCTCCCAGAGCTCACACCACCCCGTGAGGTATTGGCTGAAGAATTGGAGAAGGCCATCCAGTTCCAGGAGCTTGTCGTGTCCAACCACAACTATCAGCTACTCTGCGCCACCATCCTGAAGCAACAGCGGGACCGCCGTGTACGACCCAGGAAACCACGGAGCTGCAGCGTCAAGCCTTGGGTCGCCCAGAGAGCCACCCACGGACACTACCACCAATTGTTGAAGAAGCTAATGGACACGGACAGGACCACCTACAAGTTCTATCTCCGTATGGAAGAGGAGCTCTTCAATGAGATAGTAAATCGTTTTACACCCCGGATCAAGAAGGAGGAAACCAACTGGAAGAAGCCCCTGGAGCTCGGTCTGCGAGTTGCCATGACATTACGTTTCTTGGCAACAGGCGAGGCATACAAGAGCATGGCATTGAATTTTCGTGTTGGTGCCAATACAATTTCCCTGGCAGTACGGGAGACGTGCGAGGCCATAATACAGGAGTACATGAAGGAGGTCATTGTCTGCCCATCAACACCTGAAGGCTGGAAGGAGGTTGCCAAGGGATTCAGCGACAGGTGGAACTTCAGGCACACCGTGGGGGCAATCGATGGCAAGCACATAGCCATACAGCCTCCAGGAAACTGCGGGTCCATGTACTACAATTTTTTTTTGTTTTTTTTTTTTTTAAAGAGACAATGAACGGAGGAAGGAAAAACACAGATAAAACCAAAAAGGTCCATGTGCCTAAAGGCATCCTCCATTCATACAATGTTTGTAACAACTGGATTTAAACTTTTGTAGATTGTAAGTTTGTGGAAAGCAACTCGAGGGAAGTGAATTCCAAAGAGTAGTAGTTCTAGGGATAAATGAATTTTGATAAGCAGAAGTTCTGCATTGTGGAGGAGAAAGTGTAAATTCATGGGTGCTCTTAGCTGCCCTAGTTCTACGGGGAAAGATGTGGAGAGGCGGCACAATTGAAGCAAGTTCCTCGGAACAATTGCTGTGAAAATATCTGTAGAATAATGCAAGGGATGCAACGTTTCTTCGTATGGATAATGTAGGAAGGTCCTGTGTGATTGCAGGGTTATTGATTAATCTAATAGCTTTATTTTGAATTTTGTCCAACTGCCTCAATGCAACCACTCCACTTCCACTCCACAGAGGTGAACAGTAATCCATCTGAGAACGCACATGACTTTTATATATTACGTCCAACTGCTCGTCAGTGAAGAATTCTCGAACTCTGTACAGGAGTCCCAGTTTTTTAGAGGCATTCTTAGCAATGCTTCTAACATAATGTGTCCAGCTCAAGTTAGTAGTTAATGTTACACCGAGAATGTCAATACTAGGGGAAGTGGGAATATTTACATCATTAACAAATATATGGGAGTCGGTGAGATTCTGTCGGTTAGAAAATTGAATGTACTTGGTTTTCTGTGCATTAATGGAAACTAGATTCTTTTGTCCCCATTCATTAATTCTAGAAAGGTCCTGGTTCAGAGAAATTGCAGTGTTTATTTTTGAATTTATAAGATTGGGTTGGGTGAAAGAATTGGTAAATGTGAAGGAACTGTGGAGTGTTGAGTCATCTGCGTAGGAATGTATTGGATTATGAGTGGTAGATATGAGATCATTGATATGAATGAGGAACAGAGTTGGGGCCAAAACTGATCCCTGGGGAACACCAGCATTTATTGAGTGAAATTGAGAATAAAGGCCATCTACCATTACACATATTTTTCTGTTATGAAGATAAGAAGAAATTAATGGAACTAATGATGCAAGGCCGTAGTGTGACATGTTCGACAATAAGGATTGATGCCAGACTCTATCAAATGCCTTTGATGTATCCAGTGCTATTGTATGTGTTTCACCATGTTGGCCTGTAGCTTGGTTGATTTGATGCGTAAGAAGGCAAAGAATGTCTGCAGTTGATCGACATCGTCTAAAACCATATTGCCTATCACTGATTAATTTATTATTCTCAAGATGCTTAATTATGTGATTATTTAATATAATTTCAAAGACTTTACCAAGAGTGGAAGTTATAGCTATTGGTCTGTAGTTTGATGGATCTGAAGAGGCACCTTTTTTAGGAACTGGATGGATGTTTGCTTCTTTCCAGGGTACTGGGAAGCATGAGGTATGAGTACACAGACGGAAAATGTTGCCAATACAGGAGCGAGCACCAAGGAGCAATTCTTAAGTACTATTGGAGGAATTTCATCTGGACCAGGAGCCTTATCTACTGAGAGATTCTGCAAAATAGTTTTGACATGCCTGGTGTGGATCTTAAGTGAGGGAATTTCAGGCGAATTCAAATTAAGTACAGGGACATCTTGATTTATTTCATCTAAGGTTGAGTTGGTGGAGAAAATATCCGCAAGAAGGTTAGCTTTACCTCGTGGGTCACTTACAAGATTGCTAGTCGGAGATTTTAATGGTGGAATGGATGAAGCAGTAGTGAAGTTGGATTTGAATGAGTTAAGAGTAGACCAAAATATTTTGTTATCATTTGGATTATTTAGAAGTTTATTTGCCTGCTTGTGGAGAAAGTTTGATTTAGTTAGGTTTAATACAGTTTTGGCATGATTTCTGATGTTTCTAAAGTAATTAAAGGCTTCATGTGTTTTTGATCTTGTGTATGCATTGTAGGCTATTGCTTTTTGTTCAGTTACTCTAGCACAATTATGGTCAAACCATTTAGGTGAATTAGATCTTTTACTGTACTTTTGATGAGGAATAAAAGTTTCCATTCCAATTTTTACAAAATCTTGTATGTGGCTCAAGGTGGAGTGTGCATCATTAGAAAAGAAAGAGGTCTATAAACCTCTATAAACTATAAACACTACCACTCCATTGTGCTCCTGGCAGTGGTTGATCACCTGGGCAAGTTTATGTACGTGGATGTTGGAGCGAACGGGTCTGCATCTGATGGTGGTATCTTCCAAGTGACCGACATCCAGAAGGCGCTGGAGGACGGTACAGCAGGCCTGCCCGCACCAGAGCCATTCTCCGGGAAGGACAAGCCAATGCCCTACTTCCTTGTTGGGGATGACGCCTTCCCCATGAGGGAGTGGTTGCAGAAGCCCTACCCTCACCGAGGACTCAAGAATGCCAAGAGGAATTATAACTACAGACTGTCCCGGGCCAGGAGGCAGGTGGAGAACGCCTTCGGTATGCTGGCAAACCGCTTCAGGTGTCTCCTGACAACCATTAACATCCACCCCAGCACCGTGGAGATGTTAATCCTCGCATCGTGTATGCTGCACAACCTTCTCATAGACAGACGCCCAGCACAACAACCACCACCCCCACAGCGTCCGGATCACGTGCCACAAGGTTACTGGACCAGGGACCCCTTGGATGGACTGGAGCCATTGCAGCGCCAGAGGGGACCAGCTGCTGCCAAACTTGTGAGGGAGTACTTGACCGAGTACTACAGCCGGCCACAACAGCGCCTGCCCTGACAGGTACCTCACAACTAAACAGGTTAGTTTCCATTACTATTTGTCCCAAGTATTCCTTATCCCACATTGTATAACAATATAATTAATAGTAAACCGTTATTGTTTTTATTTAATTGATAATCATTACTCCCCCACAATTCTATCACCGTGGATAAGGTAGTCCTCGCATCGTATATGCTGCACAACCTTCTCATAGACAGACGCCCAGCACAACAACCACCACCCCCACAGCGTCAGGATCACGTGCCACAAGGTGACTGGACCAGGGACCCCTTGTATGCTCTAAATACTAAAGTTCTCTGTATAATAAAATTGCATTGACATAATTATTACAATGTCATGATTAACAAGTTTTCTCAGTCAAAATTTGATTCAATTTGTCATTATCAAACACAAGATCAACATTATTTTAATGTTTTTATCATTTTTGTTTCCATCGATATATCTCTTGTTTATTAATCAGATTGCATTGACATAACAATGTCAGGATTATTATTTTTCCAGTCAAATTTGTATTCTATTTTTTATTATCAAACATAAGATCAGAAGTATTTTTATTTTATTTTTCCTCCATCGATATATCTTTCCCTTTTAATACATTTCCAATGATGTCGCATGAAATATAAGTAATAATTACTTAGATGATTTATTAGGGCATTTTGTATTATATATTACGGCATTGTTTATAATAGATTGCACCAACAATCAAATTTGTGTGTAGGAGAAAATACAAAAAAATTATACACATTAAACAACCTTTATTGCATATACATATATAGAAAAATAATGTTATAATTTTATATAAGTATTTACACACTTATTGCACACTTAATATTTGATCTTGTACATATAAATATCACAATAGTATATATCACAGCCCAGCACCAGGGTTGGAGGGGGGGTTTACGGGAACCCATCCATCATCCTATCCACAAACCCAGGTGAAATGTCTGGCATGCGTGGGGTGTGGGCCCTGGGATTCTCCACGGGTGTAGCCTCAGGTCGTCCCAAGGAGGGTTGCTGGGACCTCCAACCTCGCGGTTTTCTTTTGGCGCCCATTTGTTTCCCACCATGGTAGTATGAAGGTCCCGGATTTTGAAGAGTTTCATAGTATTGGACGTTGTTGGGTTGTTGAAGGCGAGGCTTGGGAGGGTCGCTCGGCGAGGCGTCCAGAGGTCCAATCCGTGGGAGGGTGCTTGTTCCACGGCTGTGGGCACGGATGGCATTAGTGAAGCACGTCACCTCTATCGCGTAGTGGTCAACGAGGTGTGGATCCACATCCGCAATGCTGTTCTGCAAAAACAGGTGGAACAGTTTGAGCGACTGCTGTGCTGGGGTTTCCACCTTCCTTGTCGTATCCCACCTGTGGTACAACTCGTTGAGGTGTTTCTCCCTCTGGCGTAGCTGTGGGCAGAAAGGTTGGGCATTATAACATGAACAAGACATAAATTAAATTACAGAAACATTTAGGGAATGTAGGCATACCTGTCATGATTAACTAGACGTCACAACATGAACAAAAAAGAATTAAATAAACATACACATCTAGGTGTTTTGGGCATACCTGCCATGACTAATTAAGCGTCTCCACATGAACACAAATGAATGAAAATTACAAATACATTTAGATTCTTCTGGCACACCTGCTCTGATTAATTTGACGTGTCTACAGGAACAGAAATGAATGACAATGACATTAACAGTAACGATGAAGGCATGTAAGCATTTGATGGCTATTTAATACTAATATTTACCTTATCATACAGGTCGGTCTCGGTCGTGTCCACCTCAACAGACCCACCGGTCTTGGTGCGGTGACGCACCATGGAGGAGGACGAGGAGGCGGATTCCTGGGTGGTGGGAGGAACATCTGGCACCGGAGACCTCTCCTCTGGCACCGACGGAAGCGGGTCGCCGGCCGTCTCCTCCGCAGCCACATGGGTCTCGTCGGGGGGAGCAGCCGCCTTGTACACCTGTGAAATATATAGGGGGGTTAGTTAATCAGGACAATGGTGACATTATGGTATTTATTAATCATGTTCCCCAAATAATTTCAGTCAGAATATGAGGGAAAGAGTGAATAAGTTTGAGAGTTTCATATTTGTGCTATTGAATACAATGTTTTAGACATTTAAAATTACTCAGGTAACGGGATTTTTTTGTATTTCATGACTATACATGTACACTGATGAGGTCTACTATTGCATAACATCATATATAACTATGTCATAAAATTGTAAATTATGTTATTGAACGTGTGAAACGTTTACCAAACATATTTCATGACTGTATCTGTACACTGACTAGGTGTAATATTGTTTTAACACATGTAAAACAATATATATATATATAAGCTTGTTATTTTATGTAATTAAATGTGGCACTCGTGAACAGCAATTATATCATTACTCTACATGTAAACTTGTAATGTACATTAATGCATAACAACATTTAAACATTCTGTACTCCAATGTTAATATGTGAGATTGTATTGTATGTAATTTTGTTCCTCTTATTAATATAAATGAACCCGATTCTGTTGAATATTACACTTTACCAACTGTTTTCTTTCTCCATATGTTGATAGTATTTAACCAATATTTTAACGTTGTTAAATATTTGTCACGTACCTTGCTCTTCCTTGTCGCTTTCTTGACAATATGTGGTTGAAGGAAAGAAAAGGCCTCCTTTATCCACGCCTCCCAAGCTGCTTTGCCCCGGAACCAGACCGCATCTTGCAGAGCTTCACATACCTAGTCCGCATGCCCTCTATCCACTTTGATAGGACGTCAACTGCAAAATAAATATATATATCATAAGCAGTGTATAGGTGGTATTTTTTGGTTATAAAATAACAAAGAATGATTATGCTCAAACACGCACAGTATATACAGTACATAACTTCGAACATCTCTCTTCGTACTTTTGCCAGCCCAGGTAGGCGATTCACCTGGTCAGGTAACCACACAGTACACCACAATATACAACGCAGTTAAAATCCAACACTTTACACGGCACTTCATAATAACACTTTATAGCAATAAATTTTGTTGTTGTAGATGTCACTTCACATAAATAATGATACATAACAACTGCACTCAACCCACCTGTTACATTTAACTCCTTGCATTTTTTGGCCATAACACTGTCCTTCATGTTCCTGTTACGGTGCGCCTGGAGTTTCTTGTTGTAGAGAAACTCGTTCTCCCGGTACCACTCAGCCACAAACACTTCCTTGTTTTCCGGCAGGAGGGCGTAGGTCCGCTTCCGTTTTTTTCCCTTTTTCTTGGACGGTGGCTGTGTGGAGGGCGGCGTTGTCTGGGTTGGTGACTGCGTTGACTGGGTGGATAGCTGCGTTGACTGGGTGGATAGCTGCGTTTCATCATTGTCGTGCATTGGACTCGTACCTACTTCAGGAAAATTCTGGGGAACAGCTCGCCAGTTTGTCGTTGCTACAATCTCAACACTGGATGATCCCTCGGGGCTGCTGACCACGTCTTCATCAGCAGACAGTTGTTGCACCGCCTCAAACTCTTGCTCGTCAGAAACTGATGAGTCCGAGCCTGAATCCTCTTCCTGGACCTCCACATCCTACGTTGGTGGTGGCGCTGGATCCTGGGAGGCGAAGAGGTCGATGGAATGCACCTCGTCAGCAGCTCCCTTGCCCTTTTTCGCATGGCGACGTCCCAATTTGCTTTCCTTGGCCATCTTGGTGAGTTTTTGATGAGTCATGGTGGGTGTAGTAGAGTGGAGAGTACTGTGGCTGATGCCGCTGCCGGCAGCTATATATGGGGGCCGTGCGTGCGGCTGCCGACGTACGATTTATCGCGTCGCATTTTTTGGTGCCGTGTGCATTCGCCCCTCGCTTGGGCAACGCTCTGCTCTCTATCTGCTGTGTCGTGTGCAAATCTGGGGACGCTCTGGTATTCCCACGTGGGACCGCACCTACCATACCGATACATCGGCTGGTGTTCAGGGGAGATTTGTCTTGTGTTTGTGGGTTATTCTTCTTATTCAGCTCGTGGTTGTGGCAATATCTTGTTTAAACCCGATACATCGGCCAAACATTCAGGATTATTCGTTGCTTTGTCTGGGGTTTATTGTATTTTTTTCGGGAAATTCGTCTCTCGTTTGGGTTATATTCGGTTTATTGTCTGGAAATATTTGGGAATAGGAGAGATTCATCGTGATTTCATCCTGGTATTATCAGCATTTGTTCGGGATATGTTCGGGCCATGTTCTGGTAGTTTGTTACATGTCAATGAAAATCAGAGCAGAACATGGCTCGAATTAGAAGAACGTAACTCGAATAGAAGCCGACCATCAGCCGACAACTTTGTAAAACGTTTTTTGACCTGATTTATCTCGAAAAGTTAACGCATGCACTAACTTTTGGCCGAACCGCCGGATCAATCGCCTACACCCATGAACATCCCCAGAACGTCCCCAGACTATGCAGGATCGTTTGCCGAAGCGACAGGAATTGATCAGAATCAACCCAGACCGGCTGAAATTTGAATTTGTTTCGCTATTCGGCTGCTGTCGCCCCACGTTCGTCCTCTGTATGACGCGGCCTTTACACTATATGTCACCTATCTGGAACTTGACACACACACACACACACACATTATCTCATACCTTAAAACTGTTTGTTAACATTTATTATTGTGTATTCACAGGTTGACTACTTATTCCGTTAAATAACGTATAACACTTGTATACCAATTATGACTATCGATACAATATTTTAAGTAATATTTTGCACTACAAACACACACACCATTATCAAATTCATAAGTAACAATCGTGTTTATCTTCATGCATTTATACTGACGGTCTTGACGCATTTTGACAGTTTATCCTGGATATAATTGGACGATCATATAGCCTACAGCTTAGGAAGGATCTGTTTGAATTGAAAGGGTTAAAACTATCTCAATCAACCTTCTGACTTTCATAAACCCTTCCTAATTTGAATAAAATCGTCTAATAATATCAATAAAACTAAACTTTTCAATAATTAATACTTCTCTCTCTCTCTCTCTCTCTCTCTCTCTCTCTCTGAAAAATTAGACTCGGATTTTAAATTGACTTTTGTAAGTATTATTTGTATTGTTTCTAGGTTAGCAAACATCTAATATTAACGTTCATCTTTTTTGAAAGTTAATCAACATAAATTAGATCAGTACTGTAGCTGAATAGTTAAGGTCATAGGATTTACCCTGAAACATGTTGTACGTAAGCCTTACGTGTGAGAAATATGGAGTTCCAGTACTAACAGAGGTGTTGATAAAGAGCTCTTATATGAAGACTCATACTTATATCAACCTATTTTTAGAGAGCAATAAAGGCTGAACGTTTCTCAAACTATACAGTTCGGGGGAGGAATGGAGGAAAATCGGTTTTAGATCACCATGAATAGAGACGCATTTAGTATTAAAGTTTAACACGGTTGCCAGCTACTCTAGATATACCGACAATCATGAGGGAAATGTTTTACCACAAATGTGTGCCATTATGGTAATTAATTGTTCAGTATATACAGTATATCCGACGTGATATATCTTTACCATTTGCAGTAATAAACTGCTTGTTACAGTAATATATGTAATCTTATCTGTTATCTCTCTCTCTCTCTCTCTCTCTCTCTCTCTCTCTCTCTCTCTCATATATACTGTATATATATATATATATATATATATATATATATATATATATATATATTGTATATATATATATTGAAATACTGGGTGTGTAGGGAATTTAACACTCCCGAAAATCACCTGGCCCAGTGGCCTGCCTGGCACGAGTCCGAACCCTGGTTAAGGACCTCAGTAGGTTTTACCAGACTGGTGCGGTTTCGAACCATGGTCAGGAACCTCAGTAGGTTTTTACCAGATCGCGCTCTAACTCACTGTACTACCACAGCCGTACAATAGGATAGCAACCTTAGTTCTCCTTGAAAGAACTAATTGATAGTCTCGTGGTGATGCACGTGGTGGGTTTCTTAGACTTCGCCACCAACGAATATTTTACGTTATCCCAGACGTCAACTCGGGTAGTTGTGTAGTTGCGGGATTTTTGCGGGTACAGGGTATTATTTAAATATGTATATATCGGGTGAGACCCTCAAGATTTCCCGACGGTAAAACTCCGAACACATTGGGAGAATGGGCTGCCGAAGCCAAGATGTAAAATAGGGACAGTCCAGGCCACATCAACCCCTACCACCAGGCTTCCCTTGCTGATCCTTTCCTCACCTATATTGAGGGAAACCCCAGTCTGCCCTCCAAAACATCTTTTCTTCCTATCAATTCAACATACCACAAAACAATACATACTACACTAACTTTACAAAATTAAACATTCGCGGCCTTTCCTCTAACTTTCTTTCTGTGGACGTCCTTCCCTCTTCTACCAAATCTGACTTACTTTTCCTCACCGAAACCCAGTTGACTAGGGCAACAGACAGCAAACCATTGTTTGTATCCTCCTACTGCCTCTATCCTCAATTCAAAGCCAAATGTGGAAGTTGTGTGTATGTACGCAAACATCTTACTTGCTCTCTTGTTTCCAAGTTTGACTCTTCTACATTCTTAACTCTCTGCCTTAAGCTTTCTTGTCACTCTATCACTGAATATAACTGTGCTGTTTATCTCTCCCTTAATTCTATTGACTATCCAAAATTCTTTCACTGTCTTACTTCTAAAGAGGAACATATTCTATCCATTTCTCCTTCTCTTCTCTTAAATCTCCATCTTAGGAGATTTCAATGTTCACCACACCACCATGGCTCTCCTCTCATTTCACTGACCAATATGGTGAACAGGCCAACATCTTTTCTATCCTAAATAAACTAGAACAGTTAGTTCAGTACCTCACTCATATCCCGGACCGCCCTGGAGATCGGCCCAACATCTTTGACTTATTTCTAACCTCTAATCCTTCTGCTTACACTTTAAGTCTCTCTCCGTTGGGCTCCTCCGATCAAAACCTTATCGCTGTTACCTGTCCTGTCTCTCCAGTATGGCCTTCTGACCTCCGCCCAGCCGGCGACGTTTGTGGTATTCCGACGCTGCCACTGGGAGGCTCTTCGACAGAGCTTCTGTGATTTGTCATGGAATTAATTTTGCTTCCGTGACCCGGGTCCCTCAGAGAGTGCCAAGAGCATTACTGAGTAATATTTTCGGGCATGGAAGCATACATCTCCATTTTCTTTCTCTCAAACGAATTCACAAAAATCTTGGTTTACTCAGGCTTGTTCTACTGCTGTCCGCAAAAAGGAGGAAGCATTCAAACAGTACCGTCACCTTCAAACTTAAGAATCTCATATTTTATATGTCTCTGCCCAGGATCTATCCTTCAACAAGCCAAACACACTTTCGCCAAATTTTCCTCCTTGGATATATCCGGTGCTATTCCTCCCTCTCCAACCCCCTCTCACTTATTTATGCCTAATATACTTATCTCTTCTAACGATGTACTTTCTGCCCTCTCTACGCTAAATACTAAGAAGGCGTACGGATAGATGGTATTCCTCCTGTTGTACTCAAAAACTAAGAAGGCGTACGGATAGATGGTATTCCTCCTGTTGTACTCAAATACTAAGAAGGCATACGGATAGATGGTATTCCTCCTGTTGTACTCAAATACTAAGAAGGCGTACGGATAGATGGTATTCCTCCTGTTGTACTCAAATACTAAGAAGGCGTACGGATAGATGGTATTCCTCCTGTTGTACTCAAATACTAAGAAGGCGTACGGATAGATGGTATTCCTCCTGTTGTACTCAAATACTAAGAAGGCGTACGGATAGATGGTATTCCTCCTGTTGTACTCAAAAACTTTTCTTTCGTGCTGATGAGAAATATGGAGTTCCAGTACTAACAGAGGTGTTGATAAAGAGCTCTTATATGAAGACTCATACTTATATCAACCTATTTTTAGAGAGCAATAAAGGCTGAACGTTTCTCAAACTATACAGTTCGGGGGAGGAATGGAGGAAAATCGGTTTTAGATCACCATGAATAGAGACGCATTTAGTATTAAAGTTTAACACGGTTGCCAGCTACTCTAGATATACCGACAATCATGAGGGAAATGTTTTACCACAAATGTGTGCCATTATGGTAATTAATTGTTCAGTATATACAGTATATCCGACGTGATATATCTTTACCATTTGCAGTAATAAACTGCTTGTTACAGTAATATATGTAATCTTATCTGTTATCTCTCTCTCTCTCTCTCTCTCTCTCTCTCTCTCTCTCTCTCTCTCTCTCTCATATATACTGTATATATTATATCTATACATATATACTGTATATATATATATATATATATATATATATATATATATATATACTGTATATATATATTGTATATATATATATATATTGAAATACTGGGTGTGTAGGGAATTTAACACTCCCGAAAATCACCTGGCCCAGTGGCCTGCCTGGCACGAGTCCGAACCCTGGTTAAGGACCTCAGTAGGTTTTACCAGACTGGTGCGGTTTCGAACCCTGGTCAGGAACCTCAGTAGGTTTTTACCAGATCGCGCTCTAACTCACTGTACTACCACAGCCGTACAATAGGATAGCAACCTTAGTTCTCCTTGAAAGAACTAATTGATAGTCCCGTGGTGATGCACTGGTGGGTTTCTTAGACTTCGCCACCAACGAATATTTTTACGTTATCCCAGACGTCAACTCGGGTAGGTGCGTAGTTGCGGGATTTTTTGCGGGTACAGGGTATTATTTAAATATGTATATATCGGGTGAGACCCTCAAGATTTCCCGACGGTAAAACTCCGAACAACATTGGGAGAATGGGCTGCCGAAGCCAAGATGTAAAATAGGGACAGTCCAGGCCACGACAACCCCTACCACCAGGCTTCCCTTGCTGATCCTTTCCTCACCTATATTGAGGGAAACCCCCAGTCTGCCCTCCAAAACATCTTTTCTTCCTATCAATTCAACATACCACAAAACAATACATACTACACTAACTTTACAAAATTAAACATTCGCGCGCCTTTCCTCTAACTTTCTTTCTGTGGACGTCCTTCCCTCTTCTAACCAAATCTGACTTACTTTTCCTCACCGAAACCCAGTTGACTAGGGCAACAGACAGCAAACCATTGTTTGTATCCTCCTACTGCCTCTATCCTCAATTCAAAGCCAAATGTGGAAGTTGTGTGTATGTACGCAAACATCTTACTTGCTCTCTTGTTTCCAAGTTTGACTCTTCTACATTCTTAACTCTCTGCCTTAAGCTTTCTTGTCACTCTATCACTGAATATAACTGTGCTGTTTATCTCTCCCTTAATTCTATTGACTATCCAAAATTCTTTCACTGTCTTACTTCTAAAGAGGAACATATTCTATCCATTTCTCCCTTCTCTTAAATCTCCATCTTAGGAGATTTCAATGTTCACCACCACCAATGGCTCTCCTCTCATTTCACTGACCAATATGGTGAACAGGCCAACATCTTTTCTATCCTAAATAAACTAGAACAGTTAGTTCAGTACCTCACTCATATCCCGGACCGCCCTGGAGATCGGCCCAACATCTTTGACTTATTTCTAACCTCTAATCCTTCTGCTTACACTTTAAGTCTCTCTCCGTTGGGCTCCTCCGATCAAAACCTTATCGCTGTTACCTGTCCTGTCTCTCCAGTATGGCCTTCTGACCCGCCCAGCCGGCGACGTTTGTGGTATTCCGACGCTGCCAACTGGGAGGCTCTTCGACAGAGCTTCTGTGATTTGTCATGGAATTAATTTTGCTTCCGTGACCCGGGTC
Source organism: Paralithodes platypus (assembly GCA_032716605.1). Classification (NCBI taxonomy): domain Eukaryota; kingdom Metazoa; phylum Arthropoda; class Malacostraca; order Decapoda; family Lithodidae; genus Paralithodes; species Paralithodes platypus. Next base: position 54,698,664 of record CM064486.1, on the reverse strand, counting down.
CCTCAGAGAGTGCCAAGAGCATTACTGAGGTAATATTTTCGGGCATGGAAGCATACATCTCATTTTCTTTCTCTCAAACGAATTCACAAAAATCTTGGTTTACTCAGGCTTGTTCTACTGCTGTCCGCAAAAAGGAGGAAGCATTCAAACAGTACCGTCACCTTCAAACTTAAGAATCTCATATTTTATATGTCTCTGCCCAGGATCTATCCTTCAACAAGCCAAACACACTTTCGCCAAATTTTCCTCCTTGGATATATCCGGTGCTATTCCTCCCTCTCCAACCCCCTCTCACTTATTTATGCCTAATATACTTATCTCTTCTAACGATGTACTTTCTGCCCTCTCTACGCTAAATACTAAGAAGGCGTACGGATAGATGGTATTCCTCCTGTTGTACTCAAAAACTAAGAAGGCGTACGGATAGATGGTATTCCTCCTGTTGTACTCCTCCTGTTGTACTCAAATACTAAGAAGGCGTACGGATAGATGGTATTCCTCCTGTTGTACTCAAATACTAAGAAGCTATTCCTCCTGTTGTACTCAAATACTAAGAAGGCGTACGGATAGATGGTATTCCTCCTGTTGTACTCAAATACTAAGAAGGCGTACGGATAGATGGTATTCCTCCTGTTGTACTCAAATACTAAGAAGGCGTACGGATAGATGGTATTCCTCCTGTTGTACTCAAATACTAAGAAGGCGTACGGATAGATGGTATTCCTCCTGTTGTACTCAAAAACTTTTCTTTCGTGCTGACTCCCTGCCCATGCAAACTCTTTCGTCTCTGTCTTTCCTTCTTGTTTGCTCTCATTCAACCTGTCTCAAAGAAGGGTGACCGCGCTCAACCAAACAACTATCGTCCAATTGCTCTCATTTCTTGCATCTCTAAAGTTTTTAAAACTATTCTTAATTCAAAATTTCTTAAGCATTTATCTTCCCATAATCTACTTTCAGATGGCCAGTATGGTTTCCTTAAGGGTCGCTCGACAGGTGAACTCCTAGCTCGTCTTACTAACTCTTGGTCATCCTCCCTTCATGACTTCGGTGAGACTTTTTCTTTAGCGCTAGACATATCGTAAGCCTTCAATATATTCTGGCACAAAACTGTAATTTCCAAGTTACCCTCCTTCGGTTTCTATCCCTTTATCTGGGCTTTTGTCTCTATTTTCCTTTTCTGGCCATTCATTAGCTGCAGATGTGGATGGCCATTGCTTATTTCCTCAACCGATCAACTCCGGTGATCCTCAGGGTTCCGTCCTGTCTCCAGTTCTCATTCTAATATTCATCAATGTTCTCCTCAACTGCACCTCTAGTCCTATCCACTCAAATGCTGATGACTCTACCTTACACTATTCAATTACTATTTAACAACAACCTAGCATGCAATCACTCCAAAAGTCAGGCCATGGCACTCCTATCTTCTGATATATCAATTATCTCTGATTAGGGCAGAGAAAATCTTGTTACTTTCAATGCCTCCAAGACCCAGATTCTCCATTTAACTACCCATTGCAATCTTGCACAAGACTATCAATTACTCTTCAACAATGCACAAATCAATCCTTAATCTTCCCTCAATATTCTTGGTGTTTCTTTATCATCCAACCTTTTTTGGAAGGATCATATTACCACTCTTGCTAAAACAGATACAAGGAAAAGCAGTGGATTTTTTGTTTTTTCTATATTCCTTCTACTCCCTCTCGGGCATAGGCTGAGAGCCTGCACATTCACCGCTCAACACGGTGAAGCCCGTGAGGTCTTGTTCCAGCCCAGGAATTGAGACAAGTGAAGCACGAGCTACAACCAGCCCTCGCCAACCTATCATCGCAGATGTGCGGCTCTTGGTTGCCCGCTCTGGCTCGAAGCAGTTCCACTTCTGAGGCTGCTTCGCCTTTATGCTTCACTGTCTCACTTCCTAGACTAGGACTCTCACTCTCAGAACGCCACCTATTGAGCAATTAACTCACTAGGCATTGCCCCCCTGTAGCATATTTTGAATATGGGAATATTCATACACTGCTATTTAATCAGGGAACAATGAGGGTATTTTCTTGGCGTTTCGGTGGGCTTTGTGGTAATGCACTGATACTAGGTACAGCACAAATTCAATCCCAATAATATCTTCCCATTGAAACATCGGGATTTGAACCCGGGACCTTTGGATTACCAGTCCAGTGGCAAGACCACTCCACCACACCTCCCCTTGGTGTACCGCTGATAAGTGAAGGAACGAGTGGAAGTTGCCTGTACTGCTGTTTGCCAACGATACAGTTCTGATGAGCGATAGTTATTGGGAGTTGCAGGGTCTGGTAAATATGTTTGGAACAGTGTGTGAAAAACGGATTCTGAAGGTAAATGCGGGGAAGAGTAAGCTTATGTTCTTTGAAAGGCGTGCAGTCACAGATTGTGATGTGAGGTTGAACGGTCAGGCTATGGAGAATGTCAGGTCATTTAAGTATTTGGGCAGTGTGTTGAGTAAAGATGGGAGTATAAATGAAGAAGTCCGGGAGAGGGTGAAACAGGGGAAGAGGGTTGTAGGAACGCTGAAAGTAGTAACAAGAAATAGGGTGGTCAGCACAGAAGTACAGAAGTCCTTGCATGATAGTGTGGTAGTCCCGACATTGACATACAGGAATGAAGCATGGACGTTGTTGGAGAGACACAAACAAAGAGTGAGAGGGGTGGAAATGAGCTACTTGAGAAGTGCGTGCGGAGTTACATGGAGGGAGAGACAGACAAATGAGGAAGTACGAGAGCAGCGTGGTGTGGATCTAGATGTGCTGGAAAGTGTGAAAAGGAACACCTTGAGATGGTTCGGCCATGTGGAACATATGGGAAGCAAGAGAATGACTAAGAGAGTGTACGAGAGTGAGGTGGAAGGACAAAGAGGGAGTTAGGTAAACCGAGAGAGAGGTGGAACGATGGAGTTAAGAAGTATATGCGTGAAACAGTGTTAAATAGGAGGGAGGGGCGTCGACTGACTTGGGGCAGAGCTGCATGGGGTGATTTATTCGTGGTCACCCTTTCGGGAATCACGGCGTTCGGCAAAAGATCGATTTTTTTTTCTATGTGGTTGACGGAGACAAAATGCAGAACTGCCTGTAATGAGTGCCTCTCCCAGAGTTGAAAGAGTGACAGGGCCAAATACAAGGAATATTTGAGCCAAAATGCCTGGACACACCGATTTTGAAGCAATTTTAGAAATAGGATGAGGGGAAGATGGATTCAGGGAGAGAGTTCAAAGCTCAGCTGTTGAATAGAAGAAAGTTTGGGAATATCGATTCACTCTTGGATTGGAGAGTTGCACAGAGTAGGGATGCGATTGTGTTGCAAAACAGGTGCTACGTACTTTAAGTAGAGGAGGTGGTATACACTGAGAGAGCTCTGAGGAACACTGATTATTGTAATAGCGGTAGATTTTTTTATTATTATTTTTTGTTTTCCTATATTCCAACTACTCCCTCTCGGGCATAGGCATAGAGCCTGTACATTCAACCGTTTCACATTGAACGGTGAAGCCCGTGAGGTCTCGTTCCAGTTTAGGGGGTGAGACATGTGAAGCACTTTTAGTTGCAACCAGCCCCTGCCATCTTGCCTTCGCAGGATGCATGGGGCTTAGTTGCCCACTCATGGCTCAAAAACTGCCTCGCTCCAGTGCTTCACTGTCTCATCTCCTAGACTCGGACCCTCACTCTCAGAACACTACCTATTGAGCAATGAACTCACTAGGCATTGTCCCCCTGTAGCCTATTTTGAATATGGGAATATTCATACAATGCTATTTAATCAGGTAACAATGAGGGTATATATTTGGCGTTTCGGTGGGCTTTCTGGTAATGCACTGATACTAGGTACAGCACAAATTCCATCCCAATAATATCTTCCCATTGACATATCGGGATTCGAACCCGGGTCCATTGGATAACCAGTCCAGTGGCAAGACCACTCCACCACACCTCCCCTGAGGTGCAACATTGCGGCGAAGAGAGAGAGAGTGCAGAGAATCGGGGAGTGGACGGGAGTTAATGAGACGAATGTCTTTCTTTTCAACTTTGTCTAGAATTGCTGTGTGAGAGGATCTTCCACACACATGCAAACAATACTCAATACAAGGACGCACTGTGCCCCTGTACAGTGCAAGAAGCTGTGCAAGAAGCTGTGCAAGGGTAAAGAATCCCTTGAGGCGGTTGAGCACACCCAGCTTCTGGGAAGCCGTTTTAGCAAGAGTGATAATATGGTTTTTCCAAGAGAGATCAGAAGGAAAAGAGACACCGAGAATACTGAGAGAAGATGAAGGGTTGATTTTTGTATTGTTGAAGTATAAGGGAATAATCCTCTGGGATATCTTAACAGGTAGATAAATATAGAAATTGAGTTTTGGAAGCATTGAAAGAAACAAGGTTTTCTCTGCCTCAATTGGAAATGGTAGCTAGATCAGAAGATAAGTGTTATATAGCTTCATCACGTTTGTATTTGAGGGATTGCTTGCTGGGGCATTCTGGAAAACTGGTTGATTGGTGAAAGGCAGAGTCGTCAGCATATGAGTGGATAAGACTGGAGGTACAGTTGAGAAGATAATTTATAAATATTAGAAAGAGAATTGGAGATAGGACAGTACCCTGAGGAACACCAGAGTTGATAGGATGAGGAGGTGAACGATGGCCGTCCACAACCGCAGCTATGGAACGGCCAGAAAGGAAATTAGAGATAGAAGTAAAAAATGGAGGGAGAGAAATCGAAGGAGGCTAGTTTAGAAATTAGAGATTTGCGCCAGACTCTATCGAAGGCCTTTGATATGTCTAGTGCAATAGAAAAGGTCTCACCGAAGTTCCGAAAGGAGGAGGACCAAGAGATAGTAAGATATGAAAGAAGATCACCAGTAGAGCGACCCCTAAGGAAGCGATTCTGGCAATCTGAGAGTAGGTTATGAGAAGAGAAATGCTTAAGAAAATTTGAATTAACCCATAAACGGCAACCGTCCTCAATAGAGGTTTTTCTGGTGCACTGCGACCGTCCTCAATTGATCCAGAGCATAAACAAACCCTTAGAAGAAAAAAAACAGTGGCACTCAAAACAAAGCAATTTTTGATTAGGCGAGATAATTCCCCTCAATTACTTGCTACCACTCTTACATATGTGTCCCCCCCCCCTTTAACCCCCTCCTCAATTATCATCTATTTTTCCTCTTAGTCCCCCTTTTATCGGGTAATTTTCGGCGGGAATTTCCCCCTCCCAGTCTCTTTAACACGGTTGAGTCATCTAGAGATCCTTGCAACACAGAGACTTCTAGTGTAAGGCCTCAGTGTCGCTTGGGAGCTGGGAGAGGGTGGATGTATGTCCCCTCAACTCTCGCCTCATGATACGACCTTGCGGCAATAATAAGTCTTTTCCACCCTCCAAATGCTATTCCCACTTCTTTTATTTCTCTTAAATGTTCATACGTGTAATTGTTAGAGTGTTTGAAAATCTGTGTGATAACCCAGGTTCGAATCCCCATGGATCACATATATGCTTTCATTAATTTCATTGAAGGTGTTTGGTGTTGGGGTGAAATGAATAGAATCTAGATTATCAGTAGGTTCAGGGATATTTCGTAGCGAGGCCGGTCTATATGATCTGTGCCCCATGAATATTCCTTCCTCTCACTTAAAAAGTAGGCTACCATAGCGCGGTTGGGAATATGTACATGATTTAACCGTCTTGGTAATGTAATGGTTAGAGTGTTTAAAAATCTGTGTGTGATAACCCAGGTTCGAATCCCGGTGGATCACATTATATGCATTCATTAAATTCATTGGAGATGTTTGGTGTTGGGGTGAAATTAATAAAATATAGATAGTCTGTGGAAGATTGTGACGGGTAGATAGATGGAGAAATTGGGTTTTGGAAGCATTGAAAATAACAAGATTCTCTCTGCCCCAATCGGAAATAGTTGACATATCAGAAGATGGGCGTGCCATAGGCGTGCTATGGCCTCATCACGTGAGTTTTGGAGTAATTGCATGGTGGGACATTGTGTAAAACTAGTTGGATGGTGTAAGGTAGAGTCATCAGAATATGAGTGGATAGGACTATTGGTACAATTTAGAAGATCGTTAATGAATATTAGAAAGAGAACTGGAGACAGGATCAAAAGAGATGTTGGGGGCACCGCATAACTCTAAGTCGCTGATTGTCCAAGCTCAGTCTGGGTATCAGGTCCTCTTTGTTATATGTTAAAGCCAATAACATGAATGTATTGATTTAGTGTATGTAAATCATATAACTATAAACATATTTGAATTTGAATTGAATTTGAAATTAAATAAACCCCAGACTCGATCTAAAAAAGACACGAGACCTTAACCGAGCCCACTGTCGTTCAGCCAACTTCTTTCCCCCTCCCACCTTTTTCAAGAGCAGTTATCCCACTCTAACCAAAGGATTTCAGTTATTGAAACTGATTCAGTGGACCGCACTGGCATGAATAAGACAAACACAGGGTAGACAACCCGGATCTCGAGAAAGACATAATAACTACCTCTTGCCTGCCTCAGCCACTTAAGTTACTTGTTGAAGGAGCTACAGTCCCTGATCAATGAAAACCCCTGTGAAGAGGATTATTTCGAGATGCTGAGCCGGGAAAGGAGAGAGGAACTTCCCAATATCCTCAACTCTTGTAAGGAAGACTCACCAACGAAGTAGTTTGTTCCTGAACCAGCAGTATTCCCCTTTGTTCATGAAGGTTTATAGATACAAGCAACCCCTGCCTCTCTAACCCACCCCTGGATACTGAAGCAGCCTAGAGATGAGTAACACCTACCTCTCTAACCCGCCCCTTGTTCTTGAAGTAGCAGTATTTCCCCTTTGTTCCTAAAGAAGCCTAGAGCTTAGCAACCCTGCCTCTTTGGCCAAATTCCATGTGATTCCCACACTACACACTTGAGACCCAGACACCCCACGGGGACTGCATGCAGAGATGACCCACTAATCGTATCGTATCGTGATTATCCGTTTATTGTGTAATGTATTATGATTGTTGATAGAGCTATTAAACATGTGTCGCGATTACCCACAAGTTTTGTTCAATTGATTGTATATATAAGTATACAATGTATATAACATTTACATTGTATATGTTATTTACTCCCAGGTAATCGCAATCGCTAACCTGCCCCTAACGATACTGGCACTTCACAATATTATGAGAGAGAGAGAGAGAGAGAGAGAGAGAGAGAGAGAGAGAGAGAGTGTGAGAGAGGTTGCTGAGGCGTAGTGATGTAACCTTTTAATAACAACGCAAAGAGCACTAAAGTGAATGTAGACGGTAATACTAATTCGTCGGATAATGTACAATAGTACGAGAAATGCTGAGCAATATTCAAATAACGTAGTATATTTAAATAAAACATAATATGCTTACACAAGAGCTACTGTGCAACATCTGAATGTGTAGCTATTACTTTTGACTAGTATATCTATAATAATAATAATAATAATAATAATAATAATAATAATAATAATAATAATAATAATAATAATAATCAATTGTATTAGTAGTATTAGTAATAGTAGCAATAGTAGAAGCAGTAGTAGTAGTAGTAGGTGGCAGAAGTGGACTACGAGGCAGCAGTGGCAGAGGGTCGCATAGGGAGGCGACTGGATTGAAGTTGCATGGTGTAGAATAGTAATATCTGATGCTTGTAAAATAAAATGCATGACAAAAAAAAAAAAAAAAAAAAAAAAAAAGTAGTAGTAGTAGTAGTAGTAGTAGTAGTATGTGAGAGTCTGACTGACCTGATGTTGGGTAGATCGTTGCGGGTATGCCACTCACGACCGAGAACTCGTTGACGACTCTCAAGGTAGAGTGCTGCTAGAGTCAGGAGGTCCAGCTCCCCAGCCCCTGCTCCCCGTAGGTCATTATCATCCTTTCGTACATCGTATCGATTGTCGCCATGGCTTCTTCGGCGATTTCTGTTGGAGGAAGGCGATTCTTCGTGGCCTTTGTGGTGGGCAGCGGGTCGAGGAGAAGTGTCCAGGGAGTTTCGAAGTGAGAGAGGGAGGCGAGTACCAGCACTGGCCGGACCTGAAGGCAAGGATCGGGCGTTGGGGCTCCTGTGGCTCCCGGCAGATTTGGCCCCTATTACGCCATCTGTAGGCTCAGGACGTGGTAGGTGCTCACTGGATTCTCTTAGTGGGTCATCTGTCCCATCTGGTTGGCCACGTAAGCCTAGAGGAGACTCACTTTCTTGATGGTAGGGGTTCATGTGTTCTTGAGTTAAGACGTCTGGGCGGATTTGCTCTGTTTCGCTAGTAATAGCTGGTAGTAGCGTTAACAACATTAGCTTCCTGTATCTCTTCAACTCCCGCATCATGGCAGGGTCATTGGCCAGTCGCCGTCGAGAGAGTTCCGCTATGGTGTGCGTGATGTCCCTACTCGATGTACCACCCTTCACATCGGCGCCCACCTCCCTACCCACACCGCCCTCTCTTTGTATGTTCCCTTCACGACCAACGCCACCTTCCCTCGCCACATTGTCACCACTGGCCATATCTTTATTACTAACCATAGCTTCACTGTCCATAGCTTCACTGGAGGACCTCTTGCCACTAGCGGCCCCTCTGGTCCCCCTGGCCCCCGTGCCCACTCTACTTGTGACCATATTGCTGCTGTCCCCGGTGGTTTGGTCTTTGGTAGTGTCTTTAGTGACAATATGATTTATGTCCATCCCGCCCTTTTACTACCTCGCCCGAGACCCACGCCCCAACCACCAGCTTCCGCACAGGAATATCTTTTCAACAAGCATTTGTCCCTTGCATTTTTCTTTGACTTTACGTACCAACATAATGCTCTTACATTTTTCGCTATTTGCTATTAACGTCAATAAATTTGATTTATATTACAAGTATAACTTCAACAAGTTTTCACTGAATGTTTTCAGTAACACATATATATTCATATCCATCATCAGTATGTTGCATCAGCTTAATGTATTTTCAGCATTATCAATCTCGAATGTTTATGAACACTTAGTTTATCTTCTTGTTTCGACAGTTCAGGTGCTATGCTTACTATTCTAGAGAAAGTTATAGATTCACGGACTGAGACACATACAAGTATTGCTCAGACATTAATTTTCCCTACGTCACAATTCATTGTTACTCTTGTTGTGATTAACAATCTTTGCATCAGCTATAGTTAAGCTAATAGGTGAATGGAGAACTTGGAATTGATTTATTTTCTGTTACTAAATCATGTCGATGAATTCGTCAGTAGCTTGTGACTTGTGTCCGACATTGCAGTGCTCTGGAAAACAATACAAATAGAAACAGTAAGTTATTTCATATGCAATGGGATATGTGCTCAAGATATAGCATTACCACGATGTTTGTATCCTACAATACGAGAGGTATTCTGGGGCAGGTTGATTGTATCGATTGTACAGTATGTGTGTCGTGCGCATATATATTTCACGGTAATATCTGCCGTGTGTAGTGCTTGTTTACCTTTTTTAGAGCAGCCAGGTTAATAAAGGTCATACACTTCCACTTGGTATTTCTATACTCTACATAATTTAAACTGAATAAAGCAAGCAATATAGTTTTATTCTTCAAATTATAGAAGCATAATGAAAGTAAGGATTATATTTGTGTATCACCAACAAACCTTAAAGATTTTTTTTCAGTTTCTTGTGTTTTTCAAGTTCAGTTTGTACTTCAAGCAATGGGATTATACTTTCTGAAGGCTTATGGTTTTGTAAGTAATAGTTAATAGGTTTACTGATAAATCAATGATATTATGTTATAATGCTATTTATTTATCAAACATGTGTTCTGTATTCTAAATTTGTATAGAATATCCAATTATATATTCAAATATATATATCCTCAAAGTGTCCTGTACCACTAATAATCTAGCTATCGATTTATGTAATATTCACGGCCTTTCCTCTAACTTCCTCTCTGTCGAACACCATCTCTCTTCTACCAAACCTGACTTTCTTTTCCTCACCGAAACCCAATTGTATAAGGCAACAAACATCAAACCCTTCTCTGTATCCTCCTACTATCTCTATCCTCAATTTAAAGCCAAAGGTGGATGTTGTGTATACAGTATGTAGATTGTAGGCTATGCAACAATCTTACTTGGTCTTGTGTTCCCAATTTTGACTCTTCTGAAGTTTCAACTCTCTGGCTTTAGCTATCTTGTGCACTCTTGTACTCTTTATGTCTGTGCTATTTATCTCTCCCCTAACTCTACTGACTATCTTTCTTCTAAAGTGGAACACATTCTAACCATCTCTCCCTTCTCTGAAATCTTCATCTTAGGAGATTTCAATGTTCACTACCACCAATGGCTCTCTTCTCATTTCACTGACCAACCTGGTGAACAAGCCTACATTTTTGTTCTATCCTAAATGACCTAGAGCAGTTTGTTCAGCACCCCACCCATATCCTGGATTGTCCTGGAGGTCAGCCCAAAATTCTTTACTTATTTCTAACCTCTAATCCTCCTGCTTACACTGTAAATCTTCTCTCTCGGTTGGGCTCCTCTGATCATAACCTTATTTCTGTTAACTGTCCTGTCTCTCCAGTACGGCCTTCTGACCCCCCCCTCCCCCCCAGCCGGCGGTGCTTGTGGCATTTTGGCGCTGCCGACTAGGAGGCTCTTCGGCAGTATTTAATTGAGGTAATGCTTTCGGGCATGGTAGCATACATCCCATTTTCTTTCTCATAAACTAACTAATAAAATCTTGGTTTACTCATGCTTGTTCTACTGATGTCCGCAACAAGGTGGAAGTATTCAAACGGTACCGTCACCTTCAAACTCAAGAATCTCGTACTTTATATGTTTCTGCCCAGAATCAAGCCAAAACTGTCTTTCTACTCGCCAAAAACTCTTTCATCAATAACAAATGCTCTGAATTTTCCAACTTTAGCTCTTCCCAAGCCTTTTGGCAACGAGCCAAAAACCTCTCCAACAATTTCACTTCCTTGTCTTTCCCTCCTCTTTTCCCCTTTGATGGTACCACCATTACCTCTTCCTCTAACAAAGCTGAACTCTTCGCTCGGATGGTACCACCGTTATCTCTTCCTCTGACAAAGCTGAATTCTTCACTCAAACTCTCGCTAAAACTCCACCTTGGATGATTCCAGCATTACTCCTCCCTCTCCACTCTACTCTCAACTACTTGTTCGCATTTTCATAATCTCTTCTAAGGATGTACTGTAATTTCCACCCTCTCTGAGCTTAATACTAAGAAGGCATATGGACCCAATGGTGTTCCTCCTGTTGTACTCCAAAACTGTTCTTCCATGCTGCCTCCCTGCCTAAGCAAACTCTTTCGTCTCTGTCTTCCATTTAACGTCATTCCTTCTTGTTGGAAGTTAGGTCTCATTCAACCTATCCCAAAGAAGGGTGACCGCTCTCAATTCCCTCCACCTAGTGTCCAATTGTTCTCAATTCTTGCATCTCTAAAGTTTTTGAAACTATTCTTAATTCAAGGTTTCTTAAGCATTTCTCTTCCCATAATCTACTTTCAGATTGCCAGTATTGTTTCCTTATGGGCCGCTCTACTGGTGATCTTCTTGCTTGTCTTACTAACTCTTGGTCATCCTCCCATTAGGACTTCGGTGAGACTTTTTCTTGCATTAGACATATCGAAAGCCTTCAATAGAGTCTGGCAGAAATCTCTCATTTCCGAACTATCCTACTTTGGTTTCTATCCCTCTATCCGTGCCTTTGTCTCTAATTTTCTTTCTGACTGTTCCATAGCTGCAGTTGTGGACGACCATCGCTCACTTCCTCAACCTATCAACTCCGGTGTTCCTCAGGGTTCTGTCCTGTCTCCAGTTATCTTTCTAGTATTCACTAACGATCTCCTCAACTGTACCTCTAGTCATATCCACTCACATGCTGATGACTCTACCTTACACTATTCATCTAGTTTTTCACAACAATCCTGCATGCAATCACTCCAACATTCACGTGACAAAGCCATAGCACGTCTGTCATCTGATCTATCAATTATTTCTGATTGGGGCAGAGATTTTGTTTTACTTTCAATGCCTCAAAGACCCAATTTTTCCCTCTATCTACCCGTTGAAATCTTCCACAAGACTATCAATTACTCTTTAACAATACTCAAATGAACCCTTCATCCTTTCTCAATATTCATTTGTGTATCTTTTTCATCCGACCTTTCTTGAAAAGATCATATAACCACACTTGCTAAAACAGCTTCACAAAAGTTAGGTGTGCTAGAAAACCTCTGTGGGTTCTTCACCCCCACACAGCTTCTTGTTTTGAAAAACAGCACAGTGATACCATGTATTGAGCATTGTTCGCATGTGTGGGAAGGTTCCACCCATACCGCACTTCTGGAAAGAGTCAACTCACTTCCTCTAACTAGTTCCCTACAATCACTTTCTACATGAGCAATTTTGCATCTCTTTCACTCTTCTATCACTATTACAACAATCAGTGTTCTTCGGAGCTCTCTCAGTGCATACCCCCTCCTTTGCAGGAGGGGGTCCAGCTCTCCAACCCAAGAATTAGCAAATTTTCTCAGTCTTTCTTCTACTCAACAAGTGAACTCTGGAACTCTCTCCCTCAATCAATCTTTCCTACATCCTATGACGTAAACTGCTTTAAACCTTGTGTGTCCAGGCACTTTGACTCCAACGTCCCTTGAATTTGGCTCTCTGTCATTTCTTTAGCTTTGGGGGAGGCACTCATTACAGGCAGCAGCCTGCATTTTGTTTCCTTCATACACATAGGGAAAAAATATATAAGATATATATATATACAGTATATATACACTGTATATATGTACATATATATATATACAGTATATATATATATATATATATATATATATATATATATATGAAGTGACGGGGTTGAATAGAACGGAGTCAAATATCACCTGTAGGATTGCTAGCCTGCAGGTGAACAGGAAGGAGAAGCGAGACACCAAACAACAAAGCAGAAACCACTTACCAAAGTACCCCCTATTCCCAGGAAATTCCCATGCTCCAAATACCAGGGAAACAGAGGAGTACCCCGTATCACCAGGAATTTCCCATGTTCTACAAACCCGGGAGCGGGGTCATCTAGGTCAGTCACCCAGACAAAATGGTAAGAGTTAGACCCATTCACTGTCCAGCTTTCAAACTGTCTCCACCAATCAACAGCTGTCATTCGCCCAGCAGCCAGATTTGCATTACGATGAACACATGCCTATGCAAATGCAACACCAAGGACCTGAATGCTGTCGGGATAAGTGGACGTAATAGGCCTTGTAATACGCTAGTGTTCCACATACCTATAAGTCACATTGAGAAGATAAAGAAGAACTGATTTTTTTTTTTTTTTTTTAAAGAGACAATGAACGGAGGAAGGAAAAACACAGATAAAACAAAAAGGTCCATGTGCCTAAAGGCATCCTCCATTCATAAAATGTTTGTAACAACTGGATTTAAACATTTGTAGATTGTAAGTTTGTGGAAAGCAATTCGAGGGAAGTGAATTCCAAAGAGTAGTAGCTCTGGGGATAAATGAATTCTGATAAGCAGAAGTTCTGCATTGTGGAGGAGAAAGTGTAAATTCATGGGCGCTCTCAGCTGCCCTAGTTCTACGGGGAAAGATGTGGAGAGGCGGCACAATTGAAGCAAGTTCCTCGGAACAATTGCTGTGAAAATATCTGTAGAATAATGCAAGGGATGCAACGTTTCTTCGTATGGCTAATGTAGGAAGGTCCTATGTGATTGCAGGGTTATTGATTAATCTAATAGCTTTATTTTGAATTTTGTCCAACTGCCTCAATGCAACCACTCCACTTCCACCCCACAGAGGTGAACAGTAATCCATCTGAGAGCGCACATGACTTTTATATATTACGGCCAACTGCTCGTCAGTGAAGAATTCTCGAACTCTGTACAGGAGTCCCAGTTTTTTAGAGGCATTCTTATGCTTCTAACATAATGTGTCCAGTTCAAGTTAGTAGTTAATGTTACACCGAGAATGTCAATACTAGGGGAAGTGGGAATAATTACATCATTAAAAAATATATGGGAGTCAGTGAGATTCTGTCGGTTAGAAAATTGAATGTACTTGGTTTTCTGTGCATTAAAGGAAACTAGATTCTCTTGTCCCCATTCATTAATTCTAGAAAGGTCCTGGTTCAGAGAAATTGCAGTGTTTATTTTTGAATTTATAAGATCGGGTTGGGTGAAAGAATTGGTAAATGTGAAGGAACTGTGGAGTGTTGAGTCATCTGCGTAGGAATGTATTGGATTATAAGTGGTAGATATGAGATCATTGATATGAATGAGGAACAGAGTTGGGGCCAAAACTGATCCCGGGGGAACACCAGCATTTATTGAGTGAAATTGAGAATAAAGGCCATCTACCATTACACGTATTTTTCTGTTATGAAGATAAGAAGAAATTAGTGGAACTAATGATGCAAGGCCGTAGTGTGACATCTTCGACAATAAGGATTGATGCCAGACTCTATCAAATGCCTTTGATATATCCAGTGCTATTGTATGTGTTTCACCATGTTGGTCTGTAGCTTGGTTGATTTGATGCGTAAGAAGGCAAAGAATGTCTGCAGTTGATCGACATCGTCTAAAACCATATTGCCTATCACTGATTAATTTATTTTTCTCCAGATGCTTAATTATGTGATTATTTAATATAATTTCAAAAACTTTGCCAAGAGTGGAAGTTATAGCTATTGGTCTGTAGTTTGATGGATCTGAAGAGGCACCTTTTTTAGGAACTGGATGGATGTTTGCTTCTTTCCAGGGTACTGGGAAGCATGAGGTATGAGTACACAGACGGAAAATTTTTGCCAATACAGGAGCGAGCACCAAGGAGCAATTCTTAAGTACTATTGGAGGAATTTCATCTGGACCAGGAGCCTTATCTACTGAGAGATTCTGCAAAATAGTTTTGACATGTCTGGTGTGGATCTTAAGTGAGGGAATTTCAGGCGAATTAAAATTAAGTACAGGGACATCTTGATTTATTTCATCTAAGGTTGAGTTGGTGGAGAAAATATCCGCAAGAAGGTTAGCTTTACCTCGTGGGTCACTTACAAGATTGCCAGTCGGAGATTTTAATGGTGGAATGGATGAAGCAGTAGTGAAGTTGGATTTGAATGAGTTAAGAGTAGACCAAAATATTTTGTTATCATTTGGATTATTTAGAAGTTTATTTGCCTGCTTATGGAGAAAGTTTGATTTAGTTAAGTTTAATACAGTTTTGGCATGATTTCTGATGTTTCTAAAGTAATTAAAGGCTTCATGTGTTTTTGATCTTGTGAATGCATTGTAGGCTATTGCTTTTTGTTCAGTTACTCTAGCACAATTATGGTCAAACCATTTAGGTGAATTAGATCTTTTACTGTACTTTTGATGAGGAATAAAAGTTTCCATTCCAATTTTTACAAAATCTTGTATGTGGCTCAAGGTGGAGTGTGCATCATTAGAAAAGAAAGAGGTCCAGGGAATATCAATAAAGAAACCTTGAAGACCCTCCCAGTCTGCCCTATCGTAATGCCATTTAGTCACCCAAACAGGTTCAGAGTGGGAAGGTGTGGTAGGTGATAGACAGGTGGCCTGTATCAGACAGTGATCAGAAGATCCAAGTGGGGACCTCACTGTAACATCATAATTTTCTGAATTGGTTGTTAAAAATAAGTCCAGTAGGTGGGAATTATGATTAGGATTATCTGGTACACGGGTGGGTTGGTTGACTAGTTGAATGAGATTAAATGAGTCTGCAAATAGCTCACATTCAAGACCAGCATCATCAGTCCTGGCTGAATGAGTGAGCCATTCAACATTATGGACATTAAAATCACCCAACACAGTGATTTCAGAAGAAGCATTTAAGTTGAGGACACTGAGTTGTGAGGACAGAGAATCAAAAAGACTTTGCTCTGGAGGAGTATTTGGGGAACGGTAGATGCAACATATGTATTTAAATTTACCAGCAGAAATTAATTTGTATATAGAATAATCAAAATAGGGACAATTGAAACTAGTAACCTCCTCCAGGGCAATTTCAGATTTTGCGAAGCAACATACACCACCTTTAGGTCTGAAATTTTGGAGCAGTTGATAACCTGGAAAATTAAATCTAGATGTGTCAGATGTGGATGTTACTTGAGTCTCTGTCAAAAAAAGGACAATTATTGAAGAAATTGGTGTACAGAATTGATGTTAGAGTGAAGTCCCCTTATATTACTAAAGAAATAGCTGTACTGACAAGCAGCTTTGGGACGTTGCAATGCTCTTGACACAGTCGCATGATGACGACCGGGAGGGCCCTGTGTCAATAACCCAACCCTGCCGGGGGTGGATATCCGAGGGACCACCAGGTTTGCTCTTAACAATTGTACTGCCATATTTATAAGGTAAGTGTATGGTGTTACATGTATGATATGTAGTGGGAAGAGTAGTATTTTATGGATAGAGGATAGCGATGTAGGGCAATGTCGTGAAGTTGGATGTGTATGTTATATAAAGAGGGTTTTCCTGATACCCCTGATGTGTGAGGCAGAAAGATATGTATCCAGCTACCAAGGCCTGGGAGAGAAAATGGAATTCAGGCTATTCCCTGAGTCTCCCGAAACCTTGGCGGTAGTACTTCCCTGGGCGGGGCTGCCTACCCCTACTACCTACAAATGTATCCAAAGTATCAACAATAAGCATTAATTATAGCATAATCACCAGAGTTACGATTATGTCTGTTCTAGACTCAGTGACTCTCATCAGAGTATTAAATAAAATACCTATTATCATTATGTATCAAATAATACCTATCATGTATGTTTAAGTTAAGTATTAACCTCACCAATTATATCACAACGATTCACTGTATCCTTGTAACATTGAGTTCCTGTAAGTTAAAGATAAGAATTGACCCGAACATAGTCTCAAGGAAGTTGAAGGAAAAGCAAGCAAACATCCACTGGGGTAATGTTCTTAAGGCTGAAAACCACGGAGCATCTAACAGCAGTGGAAATTGTTTCCCCCTCCCCCTCCCTCGAGAATACGACGAGCCCTGTTGTGTTCCCTCTGACGTCCGGATCCTGAAGTCCTGATTGTGAGAAGCAGCTCCTCCTGAAGTCCTGACCAGCAAATCTATGTTCCATGTCGGCCAGACTTACTCTCGAACCACTACCCTCCTATATTACCCTAAGTGTCTCTGAGTATCTTACGTTGTGATTATTGTTGTGAAGGTAAGGTAAAATATGTGAATATTTCAGTGCTAAACTCTATATAGATCTGTCTCCAGATCCTTAATTATTGCGTATGTGTTAATCCTTCAGAACTTATATTTATTGTTATATAGATCTGTGTCCAAGATCTAGTGTTAGTATTCTATATATAACTCTCATAGAACGTACTACGCATATGTTACATACTCGTGTTAATTAATCACTTAGCTGAATACTCACAGATTTTCCTTGTGTATGTAGCAAGTCGAAGTTGAAGTGTATTCCGTGTATTTATTCCCTTCTTAAATAATACTTTTACCTAGAACCTACAGTACACTCAATTTCATATTCTTTTTATCTCAGTCCCACCTTTTCAAGAAGTTTTATTGCTGATTATTCAAATCTAATTTCTTCGAGAAGCTTTGAATTACGCTTAGTTGCATTAATTGTTTATTGTACGAACAATATATTCGTTCACTCCATTATTGATGTAGATAATCTTGATTTGCCTCGTCTAGGAATTCTAGTTTTGTATAGATCTGTTATCTAATTATTCATCATCTCAAATACAACACCAATTTGTTCTGTATTCCATATAGGAATCTGTTAACTCGTTCTGACCTCCTTTATACCTTATCAGGTATTTCCATCTAAGTACAACTTCGTCGTGTACGCCATTTTATATTTTTAGTATTATACTAATTATTAACAGTAAACGCTATTTTATTTACGCGTTGCTCTATTTCCGTTAACCCTTTTATTTTCGTTAACTATTATATTGACTGATTCAGTTCAAGAGATATTAAACCTTTGAGTATTCATTAGTAGAGGTAAATTATTAAATCTGAATTCCTCGACCCGAGAGATTATTATCGCATATAATCGTTGATTAATTATATGTTCATATTCAAATTTTCTCATCATAATTCAAGTATATAATAAATTGTAAAATCAATTCAATGTCCCTATCCTTTTAACTTCAGTTGATTACTCCAAATACTAAGAATAAGATCGCACTAACTGTGAATATTATTTCCATCACCGCAGTACATTGAATGACCTGAGTGACCTACCTGCTTAGTTTTATCTATACGCGGTAGTCATTAAACTACCTGCGCGCCTCTCGCCACCCGTGAGTGAGCGTTGAACTAGAAATCCTTGTGCGTTCCCCCTTTTGCTCAGGCCTTATTATTCATACGTGTTTGGAGATTTGATCTTACCTTTAATTAACATATTAAGAATACTATACGCTAGACACTCAACTCACATAAATATTATTATCAAGGGTTGATTCTATATGTAACCGTGTCTATTTTATAATAGCATATTTCCCTTATAATATTATCATATTATTTCTGTTACTTATGATATTGAGTAGAGACTGTTATGTATGTTAAATGTATTCCATCGCCTACTTGCTATTACTGATAATAGTTAAGTTAACTCTCAGTCCATACTTCAGATCTCGCCATACTCGTGATTTCCATATTAATCTGATTATGTCACGCATTGAAGATTCACTGACTATGTACAAATCGTAGTTAAGAAATCATATCTATATTTATATGCAAAGTAGATAAACCAGAAGTGTATA